>JABUQX010104445.1:0-10000 GCA_015478945.1 Trachelipus rathkii | reverse complement strand
AGAGATGCTTTGCAAATTTCAACTCACTTCAACCCATTCTGTGGAACCAATTAGATTAAACTCTTCTGCTCCCCACGAGCAAAATATAATCGTCCTCCGCGGTCTCCAACCTGACTCACAAATTAAAAGTTATTACTATAGGAGTTTTGCAGTTTTATCGCCTTTAAAAAAGAGTATTTAAAAATTTAATATGAATTATTTATTTCTAAATAAAAGAGAAAATTAAACCTTTTTTAAGATAAGTTCCCAGAACTCTAGCCACTTCAAGAATTTGAGCAGTACCACTGGAAGGATCAATTGCACCGTATCCCCAAGCATCTCTATGGTTTCCAATCAATACATACCGATCTGATTAAAGAGAAGAGATTTTAATATTATATAGATCTAACAACATCAATATATATTATTATCATCCGAAATGAAAAGTTAAACTATCAATACCTACCTGGCTCTATGCATCCTTTAATTATTCCAATGACGTTGTAAGATTTTTCAATCTTTCCAGAATTATGGGTAGAGAGAGTTAAAGAAACGCTCCCATTTCGATCGTTGAAGAATGGGCCTAATTTGTACGTGAAATCTGGGTAGCCACCTTGCCAATCCTCAGGAGCAATCGGGCCATCTAACCTCCTGCAAAAATAATTGTTTATTTCAAAGATTTACTTTTAAAATTATATATTATAACATTATTATAAATAATAATAATAATAATAATAATAATAATAATAATAATAATAATAATAATAATAATAATAATAATAATAATAATAATAATAATAATAATAATAATAAAATAATAATAATAATAATAATAATAATAATAATAATAATAATAATAATAATAATAATAATAATAATAATAATAATAATAATAATAATAATAATAATAATAATAATAATAATAATAATAATAATAATAATAATAAAATCAGTATATTTTTATTTTTAAAATACGTTTCTCCTAAAGAATATCTTGATCTATTAAGAATACATAGATCAATAATATTTGGCTAATACCTACTTAAGTATCTGTATAGCATCAGAATAGCCAATAGGTTGACCTGGGATTTGGGGAAGATTTGCCTCATCTTCGGAAAGCCTATATGCATGTTCTAGAACAAGCAATATAAATATGGTTTATATTTTACAAATATTCAAAAAAGAATCTTATAGAATAAACATTTTGGGAAATGTGAACAAAGTTCAAATAATTTTCTAAGAGAACAATGGTGTTCATCAAATTTAAAGTTTAGTTTTAATTTACGGTAAATATTTGTTGATGAGAATGAACAATACCTGTAGAAGGCCACCCAGGAGTAAGCGGGTCTCCTGCTTCTCCAAAAATAGCTGCGCCTCTTTGCATTCCGGTACCAGGAATCCACCAAGTATGATCATAAACATTTTCCGGCTCTATACCGTCTGCTGCCACGTCTTCAGGATCACTAAATAATATAATCCCTTTCGCTCCAAACTTTTCAGCAATACGCACCTACATTTACAATAAAAGAAATAACTATTATATATTTAAAATATTTATTATGGAGATGAGGAAAAAACATTCTGAAGTGGGAATAAATTTAATGAAATGAAAGTTTTGGCAGAACTTTAATTATTATAATGTTGAAAGAACTTTATTCATTTTAAAAGGATACCGTATGAAAAAAATGGTCACAATGCGCAGATATCATCTAATAATTGAAAGCGAAATTAAAAACAATAACTTGAAAATTAATAAGGTGTGCCATATAACTCATACTAAAGAGAAAACATTTAAATACACGACAATAGAAATGACTAAACACTTATATAAGAAAACAGATCGACCTACTGAAAGAAACGTATCAAAAAAGTACAGCTCTCCATTCTGACATAAAACATTTCATAAACTTTACATATTCTTCTAAAACATATTCTTCTAAAACATATTCTTCTAAAACTACAATTTTTTATTAAAGCATATATTCTTGAACATCTATTTAAATATCTTAAAAACTATAAAATTCACCAGTATCTGTTTAAAACATACCTTATCTCCTCTATATATTTTCCCATAGCGTGCTATTACAATATGTCCAGTGATGTTGATACCGAGTTTTGTTAGTTTCTCAAAATCTTCAATCCGACCGTAATTTACGTATATAACTCCTACGCCGGGCTCAGTTGATACAGTACCTTCATTTTAAAATTATAAATAAAGAAACAATCAAGTATTTTTAAGCAAGAGAAGAAAACTGTCAGAAACTTCAACACTTCCTGATAAGTCTAATGAATATGACAACAAATCGATAGTAAAGAATCGGTAACTACAAAAAATATCAAAACTTCACGTCTTACATCTGAACTATAATTTGATGCCAGTACTGCTGACAAGCTTAACAAAATAACAGAAGATGAAAAAAGTAAATCTTAAAGAACAAGTTAATTTTTATTGTGATTTAGAAAATCTATACAAAAGTTCATTTTTGTTAAATATATTCTGTTCAAATTTAAATGAAATCTTAATTGACACAAACTGTGTCCATCCGCTACTCAGATATACAGAGCTCAAATCCTAATAATTTAATGTACATCATTTTAAAATCAGAACAGTTTTATTTACTTAAGTTAAGTAGCATCTTTTGTTTCCTTAATATAATTTAATATTCGTTCGTTTCATAGGGACAAATGACAATATATACTCTTCGTCTTGGTACACACTCACACACTTGCATACCTATAATGACATGAACGCACATACGGGTGTTTATATATATATATATATATATATATATATATATATATATATATATATATATATATATATATATATATATATTTGTGTAGTGGAGGAATGCAAAATTTTTCAGGGGAAAAAGTTCCTGTTTATTACATTCTCTTCTCTTAAAGTAAGTACTTTTCTCTTTGACCACTGTTTTTGTATGTAGTGAAGTTTCCTATTCCTGCTTTCCCACATAACTTAGTGTACCCTACTTGCAATCTAAGCAAGAGGGCTATCACTAGCAGAGATCTCCACAAACATGATAAGAATATTTCTCAAACTGAATCCTGCTGAGTAAATTTAATTTTTTCAAATGACTCCTTCATGAGATAAGCATAAGCTACAACGGTTGATGGTTGCTTATTTCCAGAATGAATAGAACTTTCAAACTGAGACTATGAAATGATGTCATTAATCAAAGTCATATTCATGCCCTAAAACTTCCAGTAAAGAGTTCATATCATTGCAGTAAACTAATTCCTCATACAAGGAAAGAGAATGTTCAAATTCAGATTTCCTCTCACGGAAATAGACTAATTTTGGTGTTTTGTTGTAATTGATTCCACTCTTTCAATCTTGATGCCAATAATTTTCTGCTTGATATTCTGATAAATTTAGATCACGAGTGAGATCATTTAATTCAGATTGATTAACTAAATGAATCTCAATATATGTTTATTTTCTTAATGGTCTGATAGGTTTGCTCAAGGTTCGATATTAGTAATATCTTCCTGTAAGTTTAGCGTGTCTGGTGAAACTGAAATTGAAAGCTCTTAACTGTGGAATATATCAGAGGGAATATCTTGGTATTTAACATTAGGTCTAGTCTTAGCTGCTATTATTGATATTTTTGTTAAGCAAAAACTAACAGTCCGGGGTGAGATCCTTTTGTTCTCTCCAAACAATTGTAATTGCAAATGGTGTCTGCCGAAATCTATTCAGACAACCAGTCAACAGCTCAACGCATGAAGCACAGCAGATATAAGGAGCCTAAGTATTGTCCTGGTCATCTAATTTGCATCCAAAATACAGTTCACCAAACTTTTTTTTATCAATGCAGTTATATTTCTTTTCAAGAGACTTTAATGTAACCTCACCAAAGACAAAGCAGAAAGAGTTTGAATGACTGACTCAACTGCCCAGCATTTTCAGTTCCTAATAGCTAACATTATATATGAATAAACACTTTATTAAACACATACTAATGCCTAGGTACACACACTCTAGCTTTACAGAGAACATAAAATAATATTATATATATATATATATACATATATATATATATATATATATATATATATATATATATATATATATATATATATATATATATATATATATATATAGTATATATATATATATATATATATATATATATATATATATATATATATATATATATATATATTATTATATTATCATTTTGTATTTAAAAAGAATGATGTGGGCGTCAAATTCATTCAGGACTAAAATAAAATATGAAAAAGAGCCTTAAGTATTTTAATATAGATTTAAACTGTTGAAATTGCAAATAACTATATCAAGAATAAGATAACCCGAATATTGAAAATAAGAGAGGAGAGAGAGAGAGAGAGAGAGAGAGAGAGAGAGAGAGAGAGAGAGAGAGAGAGAGAGAGAGAGAGAGAGAGAGAGAGAGAGAGAGAGAGCATAAATAATTTATATTCAATTCCAAGTGGAAGATAATTATTATCAGTTTCATTATAGATCCGGGTATGTTAGTCAATCTGAACCTAGAGAGAGAGAGAGAGAGAGAGAGAAATCACCTGATCTTCAACACGGAAAATGAGTGAATTACCTCCACAATTAAGATATACAGTAGCTATAACACTAGACCAACCTTGAATATATACCAGGGCATATATATATATATATATATATATATATATATATATATATATAGATATTTATATATATATATATATATATATATATATATATATATATATATATATATATATATATATATAAATGTGTGTATACCTGCTGGTGTGTAGGCGTTAAATGCGTGGACAAAATTTGGATCATCCTCTTCTTCGCGTATTGGTATTTCTTGAAATGTCTCAAGATTGTTCACCTTTCATTTCCAACGTTATCTAAGATTATATATATATATATATATATATATATATATATATATATATATATATATATATATATATATATATATATATATATATATATATATATATATATATATATATATATAGGATAGTCACCCTAGGCAAGTAAAATAATACTTTAATAAAACATCACAAATAAAATTGTAAAATTTAAAAAACACAAAATAACCATAAGCGCCTAAGACAACCAAAGGCCTCTGTCAGATGGAATGACTATACTATAAATATTCTACTTGCGTTCATATATATATATATATATATATATATATATATATATATATATATATATATATATATATATATATATATATATATATATAATTGCTTCATTTCGCAAACCATGGTTTAAAGTTTTTTAAGAATTAGATTCTAATCTCTAAAAGGAAATTAAATTGCTTTTAATTTGTTACAGGATGAAACTTATAAAGAATTCTGAAAAACTTTTAATTTTTATTTTTTTTTTAACTCAGGTAAAGTATTTTAGTACCTTATTCGGGTTTTCTGGGTCTGGTTTTGATAAATACATATTGTAGGGTACAAGTTCCGATGAATCAAAGCCTGCCTCTTCAAATTTGGTTCTGACATACTCTGCCAATTCATTATCTCTTGGAGAGGCTGTTATGTGAGGTTTTTCAGAAAGGTATCTGAAATCGAAGCACACAAGTGCTGATATATATTTCTAACTTTTTTGAAAATACGTTTTGCTATTTTATTTTAGCATTTGTGTACGTCACACCGTCACACAAATTCAAAGTTATGGACACCATGGAAGTATAAAATGCTCTTAGGATTAATTTTGAAATTTAATAATAATTTATCTTATTAAATCCTTATCAATTAAATCTTTGGAAGCTTGAAAATTATCATTACATTTTAAAAACGTCCAAAACTTACCTTAGAATTTCCTTCATATTATCTCTATCAAATCTGTTGATCATTTCATCTACCATATTTATTTCCTTTTGCCATTTATCTTCTACTATAATTCCATTGCTAGCAAATGTAAAAATATTAAAAAAATATATTAATGATTTCGCAGCAAAGAATTTTTAAAACAAAATCGTGCTTTGCTGAACAATTTTTTCAAATCTTTAACATTCATAAATTGGAAATTTTTATTAGCTTATTATTTGCAGTATTTAAATTTAAAATGTCAGACAAAAACAAAATAATTCTCTCTCTCTCTCTCTCTCTCTCTCTCTCTCTCTCTCTCTCTCTCTCTCTCTCTCTCTCTCTCTCTCTCTCTCTCTCTCTCTCTCTCTCTCTCTCTCTCTCTCTCTCTCTCTCTCTCTCTCTCTCTCTCTCTCTCTCTCTCTCTCTCTCTGCAAAAACGCCAAGGATTTTCCAGAAACATCAAACAAAAAATGTTGTTGTTTAAGTCACCAACAAAATAGTATTAAAAATAGCATCAATAAATAACTATTATGGTCAACATTAAGAGCTTTTAAATTAATGTTTCATTTCGTAAGTTAATATTCAAAAACTTACTTATTTGTCTGCTGTCTAGACGTGTCTTGCCCTAGAATTGGTTTAAAATCCAACGTAGCCAAAAATAAGATCACACCTATCATCGCTTTCGTTTTCCGTTTATCAGTCTGATATATATATATATATATATATATATATATATATATATATATATATATATATATATATATATATATATATATTATATATATATATATATATATATATATATATATATATATATATATATATATATATTACGTCTACTCTGGAAGATGAAGGCCAGAGGCATACTAAATTAAACCGTAACTGAATTGGGTAAAAAAACAGGAGCAGAGTCATGTTAATTAAGGGCCTACATTTCCCGATACACGGAGTTTAAAAAGTGTGCAAATCAAAGGAAGTTGGGAAAATAGGAAAAAGGGAATGGGAATCCTATTTTTCCAGCGTAGTATATGGTACTGGTATTGAAGAGAAAATGATAGATACCGAAAGGAGAGAAATATAGAAATTAAAAGTTTGTACCAGATTCTATTGAAAAAAAGATTTAGATATGTCTAGCTCAGCTATTCAGTACGATCTTTCACCGAAAAGGTATATTTACTAAAATTTTGTATTTTATTCCACTTTAGAAGGTTTTTTTTTTTGCAATTAAGTATAGAGTCAATTAAGTATAGAGTCAAAGGGTTGGACAAGGAAGGGATGAGAGTACGTGGAAGGACAACTCCTATGAGTTCTTCTCAATGGAGGAGGTATGTGATGTGACTGTGGCGATCAGAAGATCAGTGTTCGTCGTAATAGCGACAATATAAAGATAGTGACGTAATAGTTCGAGGAACAGAAAAAGACTAAAGACCGAAGAGAGATAGTTAAAGTGCAAAAGTTTGAAGACGAAAATCCTTAGGTTCCATCTTTTCAGATACGTGAGGTATACTCCATACAGGAGCGAACGGCACTCCTTTAAAGATCAAGAAGCCCTGATCATGAAAAGAACTTGAGAAGGCGCCTCATTGCATCGAACCTCTACAACTTGTTTTGAAAGAGAAATACTGTGCTCTTCCAAAGAAAGCTGACGAAAAAAAAGAAACAAAGAATATTAAGGACATACATGATTTTATTGTTTGTTTTCGAACGAGTTGTCATATTTGTGTTGAATATTACGTCATAATGGATAAATATTACGGCGCAGTCAGAGATTATGAAGATTTTCTTCGCATGGTCATAGGGCGACTGGGCTAGCAACCTGGTCCTTTCCCTTTGCTTGTTTTACTCCTGGACCAGCTTTGGAATCTTATGGCCTAGAGTCAAGATCCTATGGAGAGCTCTGGGAGAACGAGTTTTGAGGCCTAATGGAAGAAGATGCTAGTTCTACTGAAAGTGCGAAAACTCTACCTGAGAGTGTTTAACTCGAGGACTGGCTTCGGCAACCATTGCGCCGAGAAATGGTCTTCTGGAGTGCTTTAGGGTTAAGAGTTTCGGGCCAGAAGAAGAAGATGCTGGACCAACTGACAGGGCGAAAGCCCTTCCTGGGATTTGTTAGAGATTAGAGAGAGATTACGTCTAGTAGATAGATGAAGGAACTGAGTTTTTGTGGTATTGAAAACAACCATGTTTCTTTGCCACTGTTATAAAATCGAGAAAAAATCAGAGATCATACTACTACTACTACTACTACTACTACTACTACTACTACTACTACTACTACTACTACTAATAATAATAATAATAATAATAATAATAATAATAATAATAATAATAATAATAATAATAATAATAATAATAATAATAATAATAATAATAATAATAATAATAATATTAATTATTTACACACACACACATACATACATACATACATACATAATAATACATACATAGCATGACTTATTTATTCATTGCGGGAACGTCTTTCAAATTAATAGTTGTAATGAAGACAGGAGTCGTCGGTATAAGAGTGGATAACTGCGAGCTGATAGAGACGTTACTAATAAAAAGTAAAATTAAATTTCTGAATAGAAGAGAACCTTGAGGAACATCTCTATAAATAGATTTAAAATATGATTAGTTGATGACGTCATCAACAATTGATATTGATCGGCCGGAAAGGAAATCAAAGAGAAAATGATAGATACCGAAAGGAGAGAAATATAGAAATTAAAAGTTTGTACCAGATTCTATTGAAAAAAAGATTTAGATATGTCTAGCTCGGCTATTCAGTACGATCTTTCACCGAAAAGGTATATTTACTAAAATTTTGTATTTTATTCCACTTTAGAAGGTTTTTTTTTTTTCTAAACAATAAGCATAAAGATTAAAGTTGCCAAGTTTTTTTTTTAACCAATAAGCTTGCATAAAGACTAAAGTTGCCAAGTAATAAGTTTAAATCTATAATACCTAACGCAACTTAATTAACCTTACTTACTTATTTATTTACTTACTTACTTCCTTACTTACTTACTTTGCTTATTACTTAACCTAATTAACTTTACTTAAATATTATAAATTATTACATTATTTTCTTTGCAGTAAATGTAAATTTATTTTTCCCTCTCCATTGAAAATTTTCCTCTTTTTCCCATAAAAATTTACAGGATTTACAAAATTTACAAATTTTTACAAATTTACAAAAATTTACTGAATGTCCGTCAAGCGCTATACCAAAGGTTTCACCTAAATTCCAGAGAGCTAAGAACCAGGAACCAGAGAGAAAGGAAAGAATATATATATATATATATATATATATATATATATATATATATATATATATATATATATATATATATATATATATATATATATATATATATATATATATATATATATATATATATAATATATATATATATATATATATATATATATATATATATATATATATATATATATATATATATATATATATATATATATATATATATATTATATATATATATATATATTATATACTTAATAAAAGAAAGTTTTTAATTCAATTGTATATAGATACATGTATTTATTTATTTTTATATATATCCATATATTTTTATTATTATATACCTATATATATATATATATATATATATATATATATATATATATATATATATATATATATATATATATATATATATACAGTATATATTTATATTTTTTTATTAAAGATTATATACATATATATATATATATTATATATATATATATATATATATATATATATAGATATATATATATATATATATATATATATGTTTATATATATATTATTATATATATATATATATATATATATATATATTATATATATATATATATATATATATATATATATATATATATATAGTATATATATATATATATATATAATAAAAATAAATTATTTAAATCAATAATATATATATATATATATATATATATATATATATATATATATATATATATATATATATATATATATATATATATATATATATATATATATATATATATGTATATAGATATATATATATATATATATATATATATATATATATATATATATATATATATATATATATATATATATATATATTGAAGCGGCGCACGAAAACGCGAAAGCGTTTCACGATAAAATGCGAAACGGTTAAACACCCAAATCTTGATGTCCGAACGAAGTACATCG
>JABUQX010104444.1:0-24271 GCA_015478945.1 Trachelipus rathkii | reverse complement strand
AGAAAGTATAATAGTGAGTGGAATGTGTCTGGTAGGGTATGGCTAAATCCATCTGGGCCAGCGATGAACCCCACACTGACGAGATCACAGTGCAGGGTCTGTCCTGGTCCTGTGACGGGAAGCTCTGTGGTGAATTTCTGACTGATCGGCCTTCTACTACTTTTCTCTTGTTCTTCATGCATGTTACTCACCTCTCTTGGGGAGAGAAGAGAAGATGATGATAACTGCAGCAGCAAAAATGCAGATGACACTCTATGATGGCACTATGGTTAAATTTTGCCCACACTTTTTCTTTTAACATTTCTTGAACTTTTTCTTAAATCTTTTTCTCGTTCCAGTCATTCCTCAGGGACATGTTGGTAAACATATGGGCCACGAAATTTAATGAACAATAGATTCACAAATTAAAAATACAAGATTTAAAGTATGGGCAAAAATGACCCAATAAATACTCTGCGAGGTAAAAACTTAATATAATATTTCTTCAGCCACTTGAGTTAATTATATTAGTCAAAATTGACTACTGTTGTATCTAGTAAATATGTCAGCCAAATTAAACAAATTTAATGGTAGTTTGTTTTTAATTTTAATTCTTTATTATCGTAGAAAAAAAATATCCGGGCAAGGTCGCCACTTAAATTCAATTTTCACAATTTTTTAAAAAATAGTAATAACAAATAAAAGTTAACAAAACTCTACAGAACAACTTTAAAAGGACTGGACATAAGCAGTACCTAAATTTCAAATATTAAGCTTATTTCAAAAAATATGAGTAAAATAAATTACACGTGCTCGGGGACATATAGCACCAGAATCGCTCAGGTTTAAACACAATCACACAAATATACCAGCACAAAACAATATTCCAAATTCATTAAATTAAGCTCCTGTCTTTGGACAGGACCGACTAATTCATTAAACTTTGAAGGTTCAAATTTAAGATTCCTTATACAAGACAAGTAAAACTAAATCTGACGCTGTAGCGGATTTTACCAATAAAATAAAAAAAAACCGGGCCTACAATAGTTAATTCAAAAAGAGAGTGGGGCTGCCTTCCAGGGTAGATAAAGGGAATCAATGAAGGCATAAACCAGGAATTATGAAGAAAAGTTACTATACACACACTTTACATGAATATATATATGAATATATAAATGAATCAATGAATATAAGACTGTATCCCAATAACCCTAATAGGTAGCATCTCAACCTGAGTACTGATACCAGGATCTTACAACCATTCCTTAAGTCCATTCTAATATATTAAAGGCATTAATCTCTATAAATATTATTACAAAATTACCATTTAATAAATGTAAATATAATATATAAAATAGAAAGAGAAATACAACTTAATATATAATAACCAAAAATTCAATCTTAAAGAAAAAAATATTAAATATTGATGAAATATGTCAATTGGTTAAATAAATTCAGTTATGTTTGCACAAGTAAATTTTTACAAGTCAATTTAAGTTTTGTTTTAGGTATTTAGATATTTCTCACTTTTTCTTTCATAATGTTTTTACAAATGTTTTTTTTTGAGCTTTCGCTTCACTTTCTAAATGCTTTTCACTTTCAAAATAGTCTAAAATTACTTAAGTTTTTCTAAGTTCTGTGGTTCAACTTTTTTAAATTTTCAAATGTTTCCTCAATCTTTTTTTCTATAATTAACTTCATTAATTTCTTTCTTTCATTCCAGTATTTTTTTCAACTCTTTAGTTTTCAATTTTAATCTTTATTTTCCTTTACAATACTTTCTTTTGCCTCTCTTTAAATCTAGCTTAAAGTGTCCAATTTTTATAATTTATTTTAGTTGCCAAAGTCAATGATAATTTTTATTTTCCTGTCTCGTTTACAATTTCAAAATCTTTTCAAAATCTAGGTAGTACCACAGGCACTACAGTCAGGTTTAGGGGTACAGCACCTTGGAAATTTATCGGTATCCAAGTACGTACCACGATCCACAATGAATACTGGTCACAGTAATTCAAAGAAATGGAACCAAAAAAAATCCCGGCTCCAAAGAAGATCAGCTCCAGAAAAAAAACTGGAATGAGAAAAAACAAACCCTAACATAACAATAAATTATAGAAAAATTTATGTAATAAGTTAAACCATAATAATATTACATTAATCATTAAATGACTCATAAAAATTATTAAAGAACATCATGAACTCAAATCAAATTATTAAATTCTTAACAACGTTAAGTGAAGTTATTAAAGTAAGTAATAATAAAAACCAATTTAATTAAATCATGGGTCAAAAGAATAAAAATTAAAATACAATCAAAAATAAATCCTACCTGGGCAATGTTGTTGTCCAGTTTTTTTTTTTCTACAATACTACACCGATAACCACTATGAACATTCAACGTGAAGTTACCACATCACTATCAGAAATCTAAAAGAAAAACAAAAATCGACTACTTTATAATACCTTTAATAAAAACCAGAGACAATACCAATAAAAATAATAACAATGATAAGCATAATATTAATCATTAATTCAATTAACCATTAAAACAATAAGAAAAATCAAACATTAATAACCCTTACCAAGAAATTCAACGAAAGAATCCACTCCAAATCCAGATCAGCTTCATCATTCCTCAATCGAACGAAAACCAACAAAAATATCCTCTCTCGTTACTAGTAATCAATCATTAATTATAATCCAATTTCCAAAATTAAATCAATTCAATCAAAAAAGTAAATCAATTCAAAGTAAATAACTGAAAATAAATTTAAAAATGAATTACTTTAACTTTAAATGAAAAAAAAAAATCTTTAATTAAATTTAACAATTAAGACTGAAATAATGAATTTTCCTCTCTTTTTTTTCTTATTTTAATTTTTAAATAATTGCACTATAATAACACTTTTAAATAAGCACTGCAACTCCGGGATATCCTTGTTGGTTGAAGTTCATTCATTCATGTGTTCCTTCATTTATCTTCAGGCAAGGCAAGCTTATCATCTTCTTCTCATTTTAAAGCGTCTCTCATACCCTAAAAAAAATGAAAGCAAACAATTATGAGACAATAAAACAAAAAAACTAAATAGCCAAACCCCCACAACGCCCATGTGAGTATCTATTCCCCAAACTCCAACAATTACTTCCCTATTTATAATTCGCCGTTGTTATCACCTAATCATTTTATAATAATTTCTACTCCTAGTGAAACTGTTTCTTCTCAAGTATCTTATCACTTGTTCATCATTTGTCTCCCTACCATCCGCCTTTCATATACTTCTCTACTACTATTCACAATTTCTCCCCTAGGTAATAGTTTAGACATTTCTGCAACTTTTTCTTGATTCTCTCATCCCAAGTATTCGCCTTTATAACATCTTACTTCATCCAGTTCCACACAAAATTTACTCAAATCATCCACTCCCATACGCGCACTTATCCCTGATATTTCTCAATCCTGCTAACACACACTCATTTTTCATTCACCTGAATCTGCAAATCAGTATGCATTCTTCTAAACCTAATTATTATTCCTTATTGTCCCACTAAAAACCTGAAAATACCCATACTCTCAATATCAGCTGCGAACAAATGGCACTCTAATTGCAACATCATTCAGTTATTCCTCTTTAGCCTTTTTCTTTCCAGATTCTCTCCAACAATACTCAACTTCTTTTTCCCTTGTAATCCACAAATCATCCATTATATCCCCATTCTCTTAATTCCATTCTCATTCACCAGAAACTTATGGCTGGATGAATCTTTAGTCACTCCTGGTCCCTCCATGGCCTCAACTGTACCTGATGGGCCCGAAACTCATTCGTACCAATTACTCCTTTTTCACCCTCCAAACAAATAACTGAACTCCCATTATATAATCCTTTACAACAGCATGGCCTCCTTCTAAACTTTTCTCTCAATTCTACCAATGCCCAACCACTCCCTTCTCTAATCACTTCTCTTTCAAACCCATCTCCCAACCTTAAACTGGCAAACTTAAACTACCCTTTTCTCCAAACGCGTCCCTATTATCACCTTTCCAGTAAAATCTAAGCCTAGTTT
Organism: Trachelipus rathkii; assembly: GCA_015478945.1. NCBI lineage: Eukaryota > Metazoa > Arthropoda > Malacostraca > Isopoda > Trachelipodidae > Trachelipus > Trachelipus rathkii. Next base: position 20,230 of record JABUQX010104444.1, on the reverse strand, counting down.
CTCACAAACCTTCTGAAATTATCACATATGATACATGAGACATACCAGCTAAGTTTCATGCAATAGTCTATTATAAGCCCACAAATACTCTTCCCAACCAATAATCCAACTATTCTCTTTTCTTACCTAATACTCAGAATACTACTAACGTTTCGAATCGTCTTCTCCAACTCATCTGAACTAGTATATATACAGTGTCACTCTCATTATGTTCAATGCCCTAATCACTAACATTTGCTTCAAACGCTCTGCTCTATGGAACTCCGGGTCTGTTATCACTAACATTCGTTTGCTTATATAATATCGGGCAATAAATCTCTTTACTAATTTTAGCTACTCAAGATTCAGTCTTAGATTCTTCACCGGCACAGCATACGCAAACTTACTTTTGTGATCCACCATCACCACCATTCCTACATAACCACTCGAAGTCACTGGCAACGAAACACAATCAATCACTACTAACTCAAAAGGTTCATTCACATCCATTTGTAACACAGGGGGTTTCACATACATTCTCTGATACTTTCCCTTCTGACACTCCTCACAAGTAGTAGCAACATCATTCACTATCTTTCTTAACCAGGGATTAAACACTCTCTTTCATACATTCCCACAATTTAAACTTCCCATGTGACCAAACCTACGGTGGATCACTAATGCCATCCCTACCGTTCCAATCACAGAAAACACAGGTACATACAAATCATCCTCCCTTACCTTCCGAATATAATACACCACATTAGTACACACAACAAACCTTTTCGCAAATACCCTAAAATCTTCTCTATCAACTGGTCCCACTTTACACACTTTACCTGACAAATACATTTTCTGTAGCTCACAGACTATAGTAGGACATTCCTCTTGTATTACCCATAATATCTTTCATGCTTACCAGTTCTTCATCCCCCACACCAACCCTCACCATTCCAACAAAAAAATCAACAACAACACACACATTCTCCTTCTGCATTCTAACAATTTCACGACTTCCCTTCATCAACCTTTCATTCCCTACATCTACGGACAACCTATTCACCCTCAAAAAGTCAATCCCAAACAAAACACGGGCATTCGCCCGTCCAGCACAACAAAACTTATGTTCCACTTCCTCTTAGCGTCTCCTGCATTTCTACCTTTAATTTAAAACCTCTTCATAAGCGACAAAATCACCTGAACCAATCCCTTTGATCTTCACATTCGTATTCCTCCTCTCTATCTGCCACGTCACTCGCTCAATCTCTCGTACCACAGATGCGTTCACTAAAGAAATCTGAGCCCCAGTATCAATCAGTCCACAAAATACTCTCCCATTCACCTACACTTTCACCTCCATTCGTCCACTTATCCCATGATCGCAATACATGACCTCTTCGATTTCCCCTGGACAAATCATTTTCACATTCTCATCACCCTCTTCCAGACACTCCTCCAACTCCGATTCCAACATGATACTTCCTATCATAACTGCTTCTGACACTAATTGTAATGTAACACTTAAATGAATTTGTGAATTGAAGCTCACTTTTGCACCAGCTTCTACACCTCTGTACTCCTATACAAAACTTGGTCTCTCTCCAGCACCATAATGCACACACATACAACTATCTTAAACAACTTACTTACAATAATCAATACCTCTTGCACCGGAAGCATTACTCCCATTGATATAGCTCTTAATTCCTTCATAAAATATTTCACCTTCCTAATCCCTATCTGCTCAGGTTTCTTGCACCTCAGTCATAACTTCCCTCTGCAATTCTTCCATACTCCCAGGCACTCTCAAACTCCAACCCAACCCCTACAAGTCCTTGGTAAATCTGCATACTCAAGCACTTTCAAACATAGAATCACTCCCCTACCTTGACTTTTTTCCTCTTTCTTCTACTTCCAATCCTTTTAGGCAAATATTCTGGTTCATCACTTAACTCCTTTCACTATATCTACTTCCAGGCATTCTCTGCACATCAAATCAATAGTAATCTCATTCTTTTCTTCACCCACGGCACATACCAACTACAGCAAACAAATTACTCAAATCTTCCTAAAGTCCTGTAAGCCGACTATCAACTTTATCTCATTTGTAAATACACCATGGGTTGGTGATCCATTTCTCCGGGATAATAAATCTTGGTAAGAGAATCCTATATAGAAACTTGAGATTTTAACGATCAAAATAAACCTCTCAAAGCAGCTATAATTCCTTTGTAATTGTAATATTTTCATTTGTCACATGGGAACGTTTTTAAATATACGCAATCACTGTTTTCTTTCATATCAATCACCTTGTTTTTGTAATCAAACAATCTCCCATACACAACACCCACTTGCATCAGTATACACTTCAAAGGTTTCAAGGCTTCACTATAACAATCATCCTGATAGCCAGCTCTTCTACATCTCTCAGAATCTCCGTTTGACTTGTCAAACGCTCTTCATTCATTCTATCATTCCACTTCACAATTGTACTCTTTTTTTTCCCAGTCCATTCAGTCAATGATTTCAACCCTGCTGACCTATCTTTAATCCACTTCGTTCTAAATTCTACTAAACTAAAATCTCTCTTTAACTTGTAGTGAATATTCTTTGGCTTGAAACTGCCGAATCCTTTCTCAATAAATCTTTTTCCGTTTCTTAAACCAGTCGCAATACACCCCTTTAGTCTCCAAGAATTCAACTCATCCAAGAAACTACCACACTTCAACTTTTCACTTTTTATACCTCTAGCCTCTAACTTGTGGAACACATCATTCACCAACTGAAAATTACACAGAAAAGATTCATTCATCAATAGCATAGAGTCACCCATAAACACCATCACATTTCCTTACTAAAATTATCTCAACCACATCTATCTTCCGCCTCTGAATGCTAAGTTGGAGCATTCGCTAACCCAAAGCCCAAATTTCTAAACTGATAATGCTGCTTTGCAGTTGAAAAGGCAGTCACACACCTACTATCCTCTTCTTTTCCACTGCATCTTATAGTACTCACAACTGTATCCATTTTCGTAAACACTTTCTTTCCATCTCATACATACTATACACGCACTCTGAAACTACACAATATAGGGAACCTATCTTTCAAAGTCTTTCTGTCTCATCCTTTATTGATAATCAACGCATAATCTCACTGTGTTCACAGTTTTCTTCGCACAGAACACCGGACTATTCCACGGACTCTCACTTTTCCAACACACCTATTTGCTCTAACTTCACACTGCTCTTCAATCATTCGCAACGGGGGAAGTGCCGAGGACGTTGATATATTGGGGTGTCATCCGCTAACACTATGCATAAACAGGGCACTGCATCCAAAATCACTATCGTCTGACCTGAGCTTTTCCTCCTTCCTCCCATAACATTTTGTAAACTTTTGTCTCTCATTTCACCCAAACTCTTCAGGTAGATTTTACTTTACTAAACTATCATCATATACACCCAATCCTTTTTTCTTCTCAATATCACCAGCAAATACACAGCATTCATTCTCTCTCGAATTTTCACTGCAAAAACAGAATATAAACCACCAACTACATCACCAACCCTTATACCTCTCATTTCTTCTTTTTCACATCAGGCACCTTCTGCATACATGCTACCCGAGGATTATTCAAATCTATTATACCGTCAAATACATGTGCAACCCTTTTCACCCTATACCTCGTACATCATAACCATCCAATTGTGAAACATGCTATTCTGGTTTTCATCCACACCCACATTCAGATTCCCAAATCCTATTCACACTTACCATACTTTTTATCTCGTCTTTCAAGGACCTATCTCTAGCAACACTTCACGCCTTAACTGTTTCTCACACTACTGCCTTTCCCTAAACATTCAATATTACATCTGACATGCTTCCAACTCTTATTCACTTTCTTTCTATCATCCTTCATCAGATGAATAACTATTCCATTTGCACTCAAAAACTTACATCCCAATAACACATCATACTTTTCTATTCCATTATCAATCACATAAAACTTCACTCTCTCCATGTCTATTCTCCTATATCTTAACGCTTCTAAAATTCTACTCACCTGTACCAACACATTGTATTAATTCCTTTAATATGCACCTCTCTACTAACTTCTTTTTCTTGATCTTCCCCTTATATTCATCCTATCATATGCTCCTTTATATACTACACTAACCATACGTCCAGTATCAATGCTCTCACCTCAATACCTCCATAATAAACCTTAATACTCATACATTCATTCACAGGACCAACTGAGAATACATCAACACTTACATCCCCTACCTGTGACAACCTAATCTCACCTGAGGGTTCACCAGCTGCAACCCGGAGTGTTTACCCTTACCTGATTATTGACCGTGTTCACCCCTGCCTCACTCACATTTACGTTCCTATTCATACCAACAGCCTGACCACTAACCTGTTGAACCGGACTGACTAACACTACTGCCAATGTCTAGCACACCTGGATTAATCCTGACCTTCCCCTCCTGGTTGCCCTCCTCACACACTCCAACACAGCCCCAGCTACATGCCCTATTCTCCCACATGTCGCATAAGTATTTAAACCCTACACATCCTAGAAATGCCCTCGATACCACAGTTCCCACATACCGTTTGCCTACTCCCTGTTGACAATCACGCACCCAATGATCCACACCTCCTCATCTCCACCTGCCCTTTGCGGGTCTGTACAGTTCATGGCCAAATGACCTCCACTTGCCCACAGCTAAAACAAGCACCAGTTGCCCATCTACATTCTGAAATCATATAGCCCATCTTCCCACAACGGAAACACTTCACATCCCTATTCGTACTCACATTTTCTTGGTTTCCACGACCTCTAACCCCTTGACCCTGATTATACCCTTGACCTTGGTTATAACCAGCATTCCCTCTCACATTCACATTTCCTCCTACTTGATGGCCAGCAAAATTATTTACACCATTCACACCTCCTACATTCACCTGTCTTTCATCATCTCCAAAACCACCGTAAAAAACTTCCCCATTACTTCATAGGGGTTAGCTTTCAGGGCGTCTCTATAAGATCTATACTGAGGGGGTGGTGAAGCCCTAGTTTCATTTGCATACCTTTCCCTACCACTATACACCTCACGTCGTTCGTTCTCCTCTCGCTCGCCTTCAAACTCCTTATCTTCTACAATTTCCAAAACATCTTCCCAAGTCAATCGCTCTCCCGCCCATCTCATTTTCTCTTTCCTTCGCAAATTTACATACTCCGCCACCGGGGTTGGAACAGTCCTAAAAACTTCTTCAATAATCTCTTATTCCCATCACATCATATCCAACTTCGTTACGCCAGGGTTCAGCGGGCGCATACAATTATCCTTCATTCTTCCACGCCTAGCTTTATCAAATCATTACTTTTACTTCACTCCCCTTTCACTTCACAACCTGGTCTCCATATTCTATTTTACACTTCATACTTTGGTACCACCTAACGCCTTGTAAAATCTAAAAATTCGCCCAACTCTTTCACCCAAAGGACCTGTACTCTCGTCGAACTTCTCCCGACAATAACCCTCATATTCCCTAAAAAACTCAACCTCCTTTGTACCATACACATTAAACTTATTATCATGGGAAATCCCTAATCAGCACACTCCTTTTCACCTTCCTATCAGACTCAGAACTAGACCCAGTCTCAGTCACACATTCACCTCGTCTCCTTCTAAGCTACTATATAATGAGTCTACTCTCTTACTATTCATTTTCCTGTCAGCCTCTATCTTTGAAGTCTTTTTCTTCTGTATCCTTTTTCTCTCTTTCTTCCCCATTCTTCTTATTTCTGATTCACCACCTTACAGTGATTTTCTCTGGATTGATCCCATCATCCTCTCATCACCGTATTTTGTTCATCATCCTGGTTCATCACTCTTTCATCCTTCTTTTCCACATTTCTCACCCCTTTTCTTTTTACGTCTACTACTTTTGGAGTAGAGGTCACCCTTTGTTCCATTCTTCCCGATCTCCAATCCATCAGCAAACTTTTATTTATCATTTCTTCCTATTTTAGTAAGCCATTTTCTCTCCATCGCCTTCTCCATTTCCTCCATCCCTTTTGCATTCTCGGCATTTTCTCTATCAACCTTCATTCTCTTCTCATTCTTGCGCAAGCCTCTATATACCTTTTAACTCACCCGCATTTCCCCAATCGTGGCCATTTTTACACTACTACTTACTACTTTTTCTATTTAAATAGTACTTACACTACGTCCCCTCACCTATCCTTCGAGACAGCCCCACGTTGGGCTCCACAAATATGTAGCGGATTTTACTATAAAAAACAAAAGCCAAGCTGCAAGTTGAAAAAATTAGGTACCGAGGTGCTTCCAGATAGATAAAGGATATAAATTAAAAATACATTACACTTAAAACTTTATTACAAAGCAATTATACCAACACTACCTGTACAATATTTCACACTTAAAATTTCCGAACATTATATGCAAATAACAAAGAATTAATATACTTAGTAAATTAAATCATACTATAAAATACAAATTAAACTTTTTTTTTTTTTTTTTTTTTACAGAAGATAAACCACCGCTCTCGCGGCAGAGCCCTAATCTAGGCATTCTGGGTGTACTCAATTACGTCCGAGCAGGACGGAGCCAGCCCAAGGAGAGAATTAGCTCACATTCTCCCGCCCAACCAGTTGCGAAACCTGGGACCCTCGCTTAGTTGGCGAGTGCTCTAACACTAGCTATCCGGCTTTTTTTTTAAAATAAATATAAAATACAAAAAAAAATATAGTATACATATATTACATGTATTAAATAAGTACATAGATTTTCATATTCCATATAGTAATATAACATTATTAATATTATTATTTAAAGTAAACACTATATTTCAACACAAATTTCAAATATTTACTATCAATCACTACTAAATTTTATTTTAATATTTATATGTTTAATATCATTACTACATCATTTATTTATCCATTATTATTTATTATTTATTAATATATATTATTATTATTGATTTCATTATTATCATTATTATTATTATTCATTATTTATTTTAATTATTATTATATTTCACACACAAAAAAACGCTATTAATTCACTATATTAGTCACCATTCACATACTTTCTTATCTTATCATGACTTCAATATTATCCTATCACTATTATCACACAACTACTACATTTATCATTATATATATAAAACATTATTATCAATGTAATATATTTTGCCTTGTTCAACATTGCACGGAAGTAAAGGTTGACAGTTGGGGCTTTCTTCTTTGGACAAAGATCAAGAAACGTCGAAAAAGAAGTATATAGTTCAAGGAGATTTTATTTATCATATGATCAGCTACTTCCAAATAAATTCTAAAAAGAAACAAATATCGAATATAACTTCGCTCTCCACACCAATTATTATTTATTATTAATTTAAATCTCTACTATTAAAATCCAAAAGTAATTTAAAAATCGTAAATTATTTTTTGCGTTTTTCTTCTTAAAAAATTTTGAATTCCTTGAACTAACAGTTCTAGCATTCCAATCTCTCAGAAGTAACAGCAACACTCTCCGGCAAATGCACCAGGAGAAGATGGAGACACGGATCCCATAAAGGAGCTCTGCTGACCCTTCAATTTTCTTGTCCATTCCTTTCCAATCTCTTCTCTTTCCTTCTCTTTCCAATCCATCTTGCTTCGACTTACTATAGGATACAACCTACCAATTCTACATACTCTAAATGTTAGCTATCACTTATACTTAAAGATATGACCTACTCACTACTATATACTACATTCATATGCTATTTATAAAACCATACAAAATATTAATACACGATATATTGAAATAAAATAATTTCAATATTCAAAATGGTCACTTCCTAATTAGTCCAGTGTACCAATATTATCAAACATTCAATATAGTCACGTATTAAATAGTTTAGTGAACCAATTATGGACCGTTAATTGTTTTTCACTATTATTTTTAATAGTTATGGTACCACTTTTCAAGTTTTATTTCTTATTTATGGTACCACCACAGAATTCATTTAAGTTTTCCTTTCAAATTTTCAAATGTTTTTCTAATGTTACAAAAAAAATGTTTTCTTTTCGCTCTTCCTTGTAATGTTCACGTTATTTTATTTTTTTTATGTTTAAATTTCCATTTATCTTTAATTTCAATTATGACTTTCAATTTTCGTCCTTTTAATTTAATTTTCCAAAAATCAATCAAGTCTGTATTTTCCACTTTAAAATCTATGTAGTATACAGTACAAATAAATACTACAGTCTTTTTATTTTCTCTTTAATTATTTTTTGGTATCCAAGTACCACGATATCTGGAATGCAGCTTCCACTAGAAACAACCCAGCCACAGAAGAACTGGTCACATAAAGAATAAAGTCCCAAAAAAGAGTAGATCCAGTAAAAAAACTGAAACAATACAAAAAAAAATCCTAACATAACATAACAATATAAATATAACGAATTATATATAAATGTAAAATTAAATTTAATTTTAAATCTATATAAAAAAAACGAACAAATTCAAATTAAATTTAAATTAAACAATAAACTCATTAAGGGCATTTCAACTTTAAATATTTCCAATTATAAAAACTTTTTAAATGAATCAATTGTATTTTCATTTGAAATCAAAGTCGAAATAAGAAAAATTTAAAATCAATATTAAAATTAAAAAAATCCTATCAGAGAATAAAAAATACATCAACACAAATTAGTTCCTACCTGGCAAAAGTTTTGACCCGTTTTTTTTTATTTTCTACGCGTTTGCCACCACCTACCGAAATTCCAAAGGGACCACAAAAGACCTTCACCTGAGTTTGGTTTGCCGCACTACCAGATCAACCCAATTATGTCAGTCTAAGAAACAAAAAAATTCGACTACGATATAATACTCAATAATAATATACTACTAATAGAAATACAAGTAATAAAGAAAAATAAAATTCTTGCTTCTCCATAATAAGAACAAAATTAATCAAATTTAAGAATATCAAAATAATAAAACTATAGAAAGCCTGTAATCCATACCTATCACAAAGAAGGATCATCTCTAGTAGGAAAATACCAGAAGACTACAACCTCTTCAACATCAAACTACAAACCTCTTCAATTTCTTTCTACGGAATCCACTAAAACCTCTCCCATACAATGACAATTACAAAAATAAAAAAATTAAATAAATATTCCTTGGTTACGATACGTTGGTTTACAACAAATTGAATAATTAACAAATCCTCAATCATTCACATTAGCAGGATGAATAAGCGTGAATTTTATTCTCCAAACGTAAAAAGACAAGTAAAAAAACGAGAACTGAAAACATTACTACTACTGCATTACTGACTTGTGTCGACGTTGTCTCTAACACCATCACTCACTAAAAACACAATTATTCTCCCCCCTCATAACACCCTTCATACATGACATAATTAAAAATACCCAAAAAATTATAAAAAATATATAACCAAAACAGAACTACACTAAGCAGCTCACTACAACCTGCCTTGACTATGCTTGTCCCTTGTTATCCTTTGCATAATAATCCTAATGGTAAGACATTCAAACTGCAAATAACTTACAAGGCAGCTAAGAAATGTTTAACTCACTTTCACGAACGCCCACTCCTTTAATTGGTGGATTGACCGATGACATTCATAATATAAGTATGCGAAGTTTTTCTCAAAACAAAATATACCCTAGCAATTTGTAAATTGTCCTGTGAGGGTTTATGTCGTAGTTGAATGAGAAGACTCCTTATAAAGACAGACAAAAACCTCTCATATAAGCTTACAAAGAAGATACCATTATATATTCTTCAGTATTCATATATTGAAACATAAAAAAAAACATGCTAAAAACACTATCCTATTTTAATTAAATGTATTATCTTACCTTGTAATCTTAATATTCACGGAAATGAAAGTCTAATATCCCAGATGCATGGTATTTAATTCTGCTGCATATTTTAATTTGACAAAAAGCATATACAGGACAATTGTAACAATATTAAAGAGGTGTAAATATCTACTAAGCTGCTACTTAACTGAAATGAGATAAAAAAAATTGTGACGGAAAAAAAATACAAATCTTCATGCACACATAATGCCTACACATAGTATAGGCATGCATCTTGTCATGTTAAAACATAAGAAAATGAATTAAACATTTAAATAAATAAGAACCTTCTCTTTCAAATTTCCATTTTGGTACTATGTTAATAATCATTATGAAAAAAAACAAAGACCAATTTCTCCATAACTTTTAGTTTCCTTAACAATATAAAAATTGGGTTTTGTGGGGAGGAAATATGATCCCCCTTACATCCCCCCGCACTAAACCTATGCCCCCGCTACTAATCAATCATAATGATTTTCACAGTGGCAACGATTTAGGCGGAGCGATGTATTAGATATTTACATAATTGCCAATAATATACTATATACATATACAAATATACAAACAGATAGTAATTGCAATTCCCTGGGTAATTTCTAATACAACATAAACTACAATTATCATACTATGACTATATATAAGAAATATAAGAGCTATCGGATCAGAACATTTTAAATTTTTAAATTGTAACTTTAGCTTAAATTTTAAGTCTATTAAGTACAAAATATAGATTGCAAAGAATGAATTGATTAAACTACTATCCAAATTAACTCTAACCAAGGCAAGGTCAAATCCCAAAAAAAACTAATAATTAAATCCATTTCAAAAACCAAAACCAAAACAATGTACAAAAATATAATTAATAGAATATCAGAATATTTTACAATATTAAAATAAAGATCGATGACTATGAAATGAAAATAAATCAGCCTTTACAATATGTTTACAATATTACAAGATAACTATGTAAAAAAAAATTTTAATAACCATCAACAACTATGAGAATTTCCACTTTGATAAGAATAATTAATTTTTAATTACAGGTATGAAATTTATTATGTGCGGAATTCAATATTTATTTAATATCATCGAAAAACTTAATTGTAAATCCATTTTATTGTAGAAATTATATACAAAAATATAAATAAGATTAACAGAGAGAATTATAAATATTTCTTTTACTGTAATGTTTTTTATTACATTATTAGTACTTATCACAATGTTTGTACTAGTATTTATTTGTATCACACTTTATACATTTTATTTTTTTATTTAGTATGGAGACAAGCCGAATTTTGCACTCTTTTTTTCTTCATCAACTAGGGAATGAAGTTCATCAAAAAAGTAATCTCTTTGGGATTCAGGCATGTGGGTATATGATACTTTGGACATAATTACTTGCAGGCCTGACCTGATTTCTTCACGATGGGAAATAAAGGGTAGTGAAGAATTATATCGGCTTGTTTGTGAAGCACTATATTGAGGAACACTATAATAAGGGAACATCACAGACATTCTAGAAGAACTTGGAGTGGGATACCAAGGTGGTGGAGTAGTTACATCGAAGTGGGGAACAAGTTCTGTTGAGGGGAAAGGGACAGTAGGAGGAGAATCTTGTGGCACGTTCTCTGGGGTAAAAAAGTTTGAAGTGTATTCAGGTACCATTAGAAAAGATTCCTCGGATAGGGATACTCTGGATCTTGAAGTGCTAGGTCGTGAAGTTATTATGGGAATAGGCGAAGTGACTTCTTCTGTTGTGACCTCAACTTCAATAACTTTCCGTTTTGGGGAATTGGAGATTTGTGTTTCATCAGGGGTTTTAATAAATTGAGCAATTATCTTCTCTTTGTTCAATACTAAAATGGAAATGTCTGCGGAAGAAAGCGAGTTCGCGAGCATCTGCCTTTTCATTGGAGGGTAATTTCTGCGGGATAGGGGTTTTCTCAATAGAGTTCTTGATGGTGAAGAAGTTTTGGAATTTTTCCATGAACGTCATTAAGAAAGTGAAGTTTACATGGAGTCCATCAGAAAGAAAAGGAGAATTCATACAGATAGATTTCCTTTTCAGAAATGCAGCTTGTGGAGTTGTCCTGGTCGGTTCATGTTTCTTCTCAGCAGTCCAATAACAATGATTTAACACGTGGTTTCCCATTAGACAGATCTTATTGGGCCACGTAAATTTGACATTTTTATTAAATCCGATGTCCTCAAATTTGTTGAAACATTGGATTGAATGCTCCCGCATGGCGTAGGGGTTCAATGTAGGATGATGTTCGAGGAAGTTTTCGTAGGCGGCTCCCCAAAGTACGCATAGACGAGTCTGGATTGTAGACATAGTATTATCTTGTTATGGGTGGGATGGATAAGAGACACCCGAGCCGATGGATTACAACTCATTGCATGAGTGGTAATTTGTTCCATGATTTGGGGAACATCGTCAACAGAAAAGTCAGGGACAGGAGCGATTACAGTTGTATGATAACCTCCGCTGTAAATTATTTGTTTCTTCCAGGCGAGAGGATACAGAGCCCATATGACAAGGAAGTCCACGTCTCGTGACATTAGAGTGGTCACACGCGATGGACACTCTTGTATCCTTCGTCCCGACTTAATATCTGTGACTAGTTGCAATTTATACTGCTCTAACAGCGTTCGTCGGTTCTTGTCGAAAATAGCCAGCTGGCTCGTTCCAATCATAAGGAGATTAGCTACCATGCTGATATTACTGGAATGACAAAATATAATGATCAATTCCAGTTAAAAGAGCTTTTTCATTAACAGACTCAGGTCAAATATTTAGGAAAGGTCCGAAGGGATTTTAAAGAATGAATTTAAAACAAATTTTCTTTTTCAATTTTTTTTTTTACTTAATAATTCCTATCAAAGAACCGAACAACATTCCATATAATATTTGAGCTGAACCTGAGGTATTTCCATGTGTGAGTCTACGTTACCATTCAATGTATTTATCTATATGACATACTCAAATTGCTGTTGCAGGGTAAGCAAACAAATTTGATAAGCGTAAGCAAAGGACAAAGAATTAAAAGATAAAAAAAATCAAAAAAATCAGCAATTTGTCATCAAAAACTAAAAGATGTTGTTTTATCAGCAATCTAACAAAAGTGCAATGTTCAGAGGAGTGTATAAATAATAATAAAGTTGGAAGATAAAGTTATAGATAATTTTTAAAAAAACTCAAAAGGGAACTTTATTCTTAATTTCTTCCTTTGGATAAGAAAAGAAATACAGTCGAAGAGGACATGAAGGATAGTGTGTGACAGGACAGGGTAGGAAAGGATAGTCAGCTATCTATATCCCTAACCTATTCATGCACTTAGCGAACTTCAAAATATTTGATTTGATTTGATTTTTTTTTTAGATTTGATCTTTAACTATATGAGTTTAAACTATAAGTCTTCAACTATAAGCTAATAAGCAAAAATAAGCTAGTATATATTCTAAAGAAGCTTTATAGTAGGTACTAGCATTCCTTTCACAATATACCATGTCACACTCAAATCATTTTATCATAACCCTCGGGAATTTACTTATCTTTAATAGTCTCTCAACCATACTGGTGCTCTATTATTAATTGCGTATCTATCTCTAGTTTTTTCTATTCTCTCTTGTTTGATCATCCCTCTTTATCTGTTTATTATCCCCTCTCTCTAATCTTTTAAATTAGGCAGATTCTAGCAATCTCAAACACTTTCTGACACATTAGTATGACTTATTTTATTCTTTATTTTATCTTTCTTAGTCTTTCGTTTTCAGTTATTATCCTGTGATGACCACTTTATAACTCGGCCTATTACTATACCCGGTATAAAAGAAATATGACCGTCTTAGAAAATCACTATCCTAATAAAACCACAACCATCAGTCGGGACCAACTACCTAGCACACCAGGACTAACCTGACCTGCCCCTCCTCTTGGCGAAGATATGAGATGCTGCGACTGTGCGGACCAAACATTACTAAAAAAACAATCATTATGTTACAAGATATCCTACAAGGAATCTGAGCAATGGTTTCTTATATTTTTATTGCTTCTTTTAATATGATTTTTCTAACTTTTTTCATATTCTTAATGTTTACACAAGTTTCACATCACGAGGTGAGATTCTTTTCATAGTATGCGAGCGACCACTCTATCTCATACACATTTATGATCTTGAAAATAAAAAAAACTCAATAACTTAACAATTACGTACCCTTCTAAACTTCTTACCTATTCAATGATATGGTCGTTTATGTTATTTAAAACAGTTTCTGGTTTAATTGTGAGCAACTGAACATATTAAACACGCAATCTTTTTGTTCTTACCGACGCCCTAATGATCGAGGACATTGACTACTAAACACAAATCCATTGAAATATGAAACAAATAAAATCTTTCTATTTAGAAAAATTTCAAAGTTATATTAAGATATACTATAGATTACTCCTACTTTTTCATCTCATATATTTTACTGTCTCTCTCTCTCTTCCAGCTCTCTCACCCTGACTGATACATCCATCTCTTTAGAATATCACACAGCACAATTTGCACAATTACTCATGTAAAGAAAATGCTTCATTTTTTCCCAGAAGGTCGACCCCAACAAATAAATTACTGAATTAAACTTGATATATAACCTTCTTAAACTACTGAATGAAGCTAAAAAAATATACAAGCGAATACATGTTTAAATGACTAATTCCTCCTCTTATACCTCTTCAATACTTAAATTCCTTCAAAATTTTGTTAACTTTTTCTGTATCTACACATTATATTACAATATCAACAATTCTTACTGTTCAACTACTAGAAGATTCGAATCAACCCTCAGTCTCTCTCTTTTCAATTTCGTTTCCCTTATTTACATGCCCGCGAGGCGCGAATATTCTCGCGTTTTTTACTTTTTCTCGAATTGCAGTATAAGTACTCTGTTCCTCAAGGTCCCGGACAAAGTCCCATTTCTCCCTTGATCTATATCCGAAACGTTGCGCTTCCTCTCGTCAAGTAAACCAGACGTACTAGACTGGGCTACTCATTGCTCTTCACTTAGTTCCTAGGACCCACGAGACATAAGACGTTGGGAGGCGTACAAAGAGCATTCCTTGCCACAGATAACTATCAGCTAAACTTAAGATCACAATCTGCACTTACATTTCACCGTCTTCATCATTCCCAAAACACCGTAAAAACTTCCCCCATTCTTGGGAATCACCACAAATCCCCCTTATAATCCACTGGAACTGCTAACTACCCTAAGTCTGTTGTAGTCTAGAGACTGTCCTTCAAATAATTACTGATCCAGATTTAATTCACCATAGATTTTGTGCAATCAAACTTGTGTCGGCAGCAAAGTCCTCAGCACTAATAGAACTAAACGCAGATATATTTGAGCTTTCTAGCCTCTTTACCTACATCTCCAATGCTAAGAGCTTTTTTGCTATCCACCTCTGATCGCCTTTATCTGATTTCAGTATTATTATCGTTACATATACCTTCCACAGCTCGGCTATAAGCCTTCAACACACTGACATTGTCCTGATTTTGGTTTTTCTTGTTCTCCGATATTCTTTAAGGGAAGCCTCAACTACATTTTCTGCTTCCTCATCTATTAGAATCGTACAACAGCGATTTTCCATCCACGCGCTCGTGTCTCTTATCTGTGTCGCTATCTCAGTTTCAATGAACTTATAAGACACACAGAGTTTTACAATTTTGGACTACTACGGACCGAATTATCGCTGGTCGTGTGATAAACAGAGTATTAACTTCTGGTGAGTTTCTTAGCTCTCCCTTATAGACTCATACATTTAGAGGGTAGCGATCGGCGAATATATATCTGTTCGTTGCATTTTGAATCATCCGCAATATTCAAATTTTGAGGACACTTAATACCCGCATGCGGACTCTTACAAAAGAAGGACTACGCGTCGCGTAATTGTGTTTAGCGACTGAGTTCTCCACACTTCCATTCCGGCGTAAATCTGCACATCTCTTCATATTTGTCCCATCTATTCTATTTACTATATAAACATATATATTATCTCTACACGGTATTCCTGTAAACACTTATTTTATTATAATGCTCACTTGAATATCGTTAATACTTCGAACTCGTCACCCTACTCTTCTTGTGATCTATAATCGACTCGTGTTCACAACCTGCTATAACGTGACTCATTTCTGGATTAAAGTTTGGAATGCTTCTTTCCTCCGTTCTGTATAAATCCATTTTTCGATGATCTCCTTATATTTGGTATGGCCTGGTATAGACGTATGATGTATCGTATTCACTACATATTATTCCTCTGTTATCATATTCTATTAAATAAATTATCTCATATCTGGGTTATATCAAGACTTTTTTTTTGTGAATCTGTTGAATCTAACTTCAAAGCAACGTCACATAACGTGCTGGCTGTATCTGACCGTTCAATCTATTGTATGATATATATACTCTATTACCTTATTCGGCAAAGGAAAAATTAATTCTATGTTGTCCCACCTTGAATTAAGACCACCCACTCTCTACCGCTGTCGTAATATAAAATATTTACTCACCTAAACACTAGTTCTCTGTGCTTTCATATCACTATTCATTTTTAGGTGTTCTAGTTTAAACTCTGGATATGTCTGATACATACATCTGTGATCAAGCAACACTGTAACTATCCGCATATTTATTCTCCGCATCCCAATCCGCCGAATCTACATCAGAACGCTCTTGACTTGCATTTGATGCTGTACTTGTCAATTCGATACCCAACGTTAGTCTCACGTTTGCCAAGTATAGTTGTTAGGTGCAATTTCAAAAGGTGACCATTTAAGCCGTTAAGAATATTGGAAACGTAAACAGCAGGGATAAGTCCATCCCCCGAAGGTGTTTAGATCATTACCTTTACCAGTCCGTGTCTCTGTCTGTTCTAGGGATGTAACTCATGAGCCTCATAGCATCAGTTGCACAACTGAAGCAGCTGCTCCTGTATTCTTCATTTAATCAGACTTTATATCAACAAGTTGAAGTCATTGATGATAATACCAAACTTCTAATTAAGCTTATAAATAATAACAATATTATAACCTTCATAAGTATGTACTCTAAGAAATGCATTACTATCATTACTAAAATTATCAGAAAAAGAAAGAATTTTTAAATCTCTTTATTATCAATTATTCGAAATGGTATATAACCTTTTTATGTGTCTTAATTATCCTAAACCAATACTTATTAATTCAACTCTTCTTATTGTGATCTCACTCTCTCTCATTTCTATCTAAATTAATTCTTGTTAAGATTTTTACGATAATATAATTTCAATTTTAGGCAAGCAAGGTCAGCTCATAATATACCATTCCTGGTCCACACATCCCACATCATCATCCATCACCATTCAGTCTACATTATACATCAAATGATCAAAACCTCTCTTCAATATTCAGATTATACATCAGATATAATTACATTCCTTACTTTAATTCTTAATTTATCTACTCTCCCGATCCTTGATCTATATATGGTTCATAAGATACTTTGTACCTGTATAATGATTCGAATAGTGAATAAGATATAGCGCTATATAATCAAGTCGATTACTCTTTTCGGATCTCAGGATTGCGGATCGATGATAACAGCAGTCGAATCTGAATTAATGTAATTGTTGGCACCAACTCCGAATCATTAGTCCTCAGTTCGTTAGTCCTCTTATAGATTAAGACTCTGGTATGGTAGCTGAGGTCAGTGTTTATCATCGTCCTTCTTTTCGGTTTCTTATTACATTGCAGGACACCTTAGTCAGCCACATGAGAAAGTATCCCTGTACAGTAGCGTGCCCCCGAGACGCATTGACTGTACTACGCTACGTTAATCAAGACTATTCTTTCCTTCCCTTGAACGAAGGTCTTTGATCCCAATATCCTTAATAATATGGTCATTCTCTTCTCTTCGCGCAACTGGCCGATAGTAACCTTTCTATCACCGGGCATTCCCCAATCTGGCCAGGGGGGTGGATGTTAGCACGATTACTACTTTATGGCAACGAGACCTTTACACTACGGCCCCGCACTGCCGCCCAGAGCCCCCGCGTTGGGGGAAGCCAAAGTAATTCGCAAAAGCGAGCTGTGGTTAATCTGATTTCCCTCTAGTGCGGTAATGCCGAAGAAAATAGCAGCGCAGGCTAAGATTTGTAACTCCAAACAAGCTGCGAAGTAATTGCACACAGGAATTACCTGTCGGGTGTATATGCTCATACGTACAACATCCGACTCTTCGTGCCTAAAAGAAGAACGAGATACGCAGGAAGCTGAAGTAATAGATATAACGCTGGATCGCGCGATATTAAAAGGAAAAAATTTGATATCTATCCAGTCAGTTCATGAAAACTATCTTGTAAAGCTCGATAAAGAGCAACATGAAAAATCATCGAATTGCATTGATGTCGAAGTTTCTTGTAGTACCACAGAAGAAGCGATAAGTAAGCTATGATGATGGATCGCTTACAAGATTATAATCATCATCGAGAAAAAATATATCTTCTAAATATAATAAACACTATGAGTGCGGCGGATAATGAGAAGAAAATACTTATTTAACTTTCAATCACTCTTCACTATAGTAGTCAAGTTCTAACAACGAGTCAATATTCATATCTCATAGACTTGGACAGAATTGTAGAGTGCGATTATTTACTGATGTTTATAATACTTAATTAAATTTCCTAGAGATGAATCTTTGATATGTGAATTACTAAGTAATCTCCAGCAGATATCCTCAAGAAATATCTTCTTCTAATATGGAGAACAACGACAATAAATAAGGAGTCAATTAAATATCAACTCATCTCTAGTTCGTGTCATATAGAATCGAGCTAAATTTTTGAACATAGTAGCTAATACTAAATATAATTACTATTCAGATTAGAACTATCTCAACTAAAATAAACTCAAGTACCGATATCTGGGTTCATTCGATCATTTCTCATCTCTTAATCCTGTCCTATCTCTTATAGGATCAGTTTGCTGCAGTCCGCTATGGTGCCAAGAATCACTTTCTCGCAGTTTCGCGACGAGAATTTTAGCCCATAGGAGTAGAATTGCGTGTAGAACAAGAACTTTTATACCACTTAAGACAAAGTTGCCCAAATCATTGAAAACGATATACAAGTAACCATAGCATAAAGAGACCTCTGAATTATAGTGATATAAAAACATATACAAATTAAACCTGTGGTGAAGATGACAAATACGCTAATAAGTTAGTATTTCATAGAATTAACATAAAATAGTATATATCTGTAAACTAATTAATTTAGAAATCTTGACCAATTCTTAACTTTAAATTATATGCATCAGAGGCGTTGCATGATTAAATAGACAGATCAGATAAACTTACTATTTTGACAATTATGGAAACTAATACACATGTCTATAGTCCGAATTAATAATAAGTAAAATACTCTAAAACAAAATCCTACACCTAGACATTTGTAGGTCTGTGATGGTGGAATGACGTGTCTTGAATGAGTAGAAAGATCTCTATTAAAGACAGTACTAAAACCTCATTATATAAGCTTGACAAAGACAGATGCTTAACCATTATATAATTCTCATTCAAGTCGGTTCTATATTAAGTATTGGGGCTCTCGATACAGGCGACGTCTCGGACCTAAAACTCGATCTATTTTATATAATAATATTGTTATTATCATATCCTGTAAATCCTTAATATTACCATCGAATTTATGTTATTTTATATCTATTCTGCAATATTTATTCTGTTTCTATTTTTTAATTTTGTGAGTAAACTTTTATATAAAGTAAAAACTAAACACAAATATTTACATTTAGAGTAAGAATATTCTACTTAAAGCTGAACATTCAGAGAATATAAAAACGTATGAGTATATAGAACGCTGCATAAACATAGACGAACTATAAACTAATTCTCAAAGTCGACATCCGAATGCTCAGACATTCTTTAGACTCAGACAATGTATGTGTGTGCATGATTATAACATAATAGTTATTTGATATTAAACTTTTATATAAGAAAGTAAGATAACCTTCGTCTTTTCAATAATATTGCATTTAGTACAATGTTAAAAATAGGCATGAAAAATACAAATAAACAAAGCAGTCAAATTCAGGAGAACAATCACATCCAATAATCAATTAATATAAAATTGTGGTATTTGTGGGAAGGAATAGATTATATGATTCCCATTTACAAGTCAGTCCAATATCAACATATCTATCTTGATGTCTTTTGCCTCAAACCACAGCCATAATATATATATTTTGATCACTCACGAACGCTATATCTGAT
>JABUQX010104443.1:0-17500 GCA_015478945.1 Trachelipus rathkii | reverse complement strand
ATATGTTTTTCTTTTTTTTTAGTGCCGGTCACGCTGTTATGAAGCTCAAGGGTGGATAGGTTTTGGTTGTGGCGGACTCCACACTTATCGGATGATTTGAAAATTGGTAAGATGTTGGTAAGGCCCTTTTTCTTTCACGTTATCATTATCTTTTACTAGCCTTTTTCCCGTGCAGTAACGTTATTATCATTATCTTCACTTTAGCGTTTTCCCGTTCCAGTAAACGCTACCCTTAACCCCTTACTAAGGGAGTACAGGAAAGATGAAGGAAGTAAGTAAGTAAGTTATAATAATAACGTTAGCTATAAGATATTTTCCCTTTTCTATGAATTCAAACTACTATTCTGCCATGATATATATATATATATATATAATATATATATATATATTATTATATATATATATAATATATATATATACTATATATATATTATTATAATATATATATATATATAATATATAATATATATATATATATATAATATTATATTATATATATATATATATAACTAACAGAGAATGATTTTATTTAACCTATTATAGCAACAGTATATGTATAAGAAATACGTACATTCAATGGCTTTATAAGCAGCCGAATTTTTTAAACTGCAATTTGTTTTTCAGTCTCTTGGAAGCCTAAGCCCGTCAGAGAAAAGCCTTCATTGCTAAGATCTCTTGTTCATTAAAGTTTTGTCATGTATTTTGAAATTGTTCTAGTCAACAAAAAGCCACCCGCTTTAAGCAAATATGATACCTGAAAAAAAGATTATATATATATATATATATATATATATATTATATATATATATATTATATATATATATATATATATATATATATATATATAATATATATATATATATATTATATATATATATATATAATTATAAATATTATATAACTTATCAACCTAAGCATCTATATAATGCATCATTGGAAATCTAAAAAAAACTCCAAAGCTGAAGGTCAAGACAAAATCTCTAAAACACAATTTAAAGCACCTGGGGACCAACTGCAATTGAAAGCCCTCACCCACAGCTTCAACTTTGCATGGTCTGAACACATAATCCCTTGCCATCTGAGAAACACGCACACATCTCCCTGATCCTCAAACCCATCAAAACCACTTAAGAGGATCCAACCTCCTATAGACCATATCACTTCTCTCCACTTATGTCGAAAGTTTTTGAAAAACTTCTTTTATACGCTTTTTTTCCGGTGCAGCTTACGTACGCTTATATATATATATATATATTATAATAATATATAATTAATATATATATTAATATATATATATATTATATATATATATATATATAGTAATATTATATAGATATATATATATATATATAATATATTTACATCAAACAAATGAGAAAATAATAGTACCTATATATATATACTATATTATAATAAATATATATAAAATATATTACTATATATTTATATACTATATTGATATATATATATACTATATATATATATATATATAATATATAATATATATATATAAATATATATAATATATATATATATATATATTAATATTATATATATATATGATATATACTATACCGTATATATATATATATATATATATTTTTAGTATATATATATTTACTTATATATCGATAAAGAATATATATATATATATATAAATATATATTGAGTACTATATATATATATATATATATATATATATATTATATATATATATATATATATATTATATATAATATATATATATATAGATATATTCAGCACTCTTGATGGCTGAATCTAAATATTACTTTTCTAAAAAAATTCTCTTACAAAATTTAGTACAATTGTTATATGAACTATTAGCAAAGCTTATTTATGATATAATTAATCTTGAACCATGCTAGAAATAGAAAGATAGTAATATTGGTCACAATGTTCTGGATCACTAGATGATCCAAGTTCGTCTACATTTTGCTGCGTTTAAGACGGGACCTCACGTCTTGTAGTTTCAGAATCTGAAAATGAAGGTCCCAAAAATGTTTTATTACAACAGAGTTTCTCCATTTTTAAAGGCAACAGTAGTGTCCATTCTTGAAGCACCCTAATTTTCGTGTTTCACCTTTGCATTTCTTCCATTAAAAATGCCCATAGTTTCATTGAATTTCATTGGTCTCCAACCCCAATTGAACATTTGCGAAGTTTCATTAACTTGTCCCTTTTAGGTTCTCTATATGAATATAGAAAAACAGAAAATTTTAAGTATTTAACGAATACTACTATTTTCAGAATCTAACATTTGCAATTTTCCAATTAAGCTTAAACATTTAATACTCACAATAAAGGTGCTAGATCATCAGGAAGCAGTTAAAGCACACGACACATTGGAAACTGAATCTCTTCTAGCACTTGAGGTATCTGAAAGCGCATTAGAATTACTTTAAACTAAGAAAATAAACACATAATGCCACTTAAAAATAAAAATAAAAATTTTTTAAAATATTGAGTATGTAACTTTAGCCCCAAATTATTAACGAAGGGTGACACCAAAACCTTCAAAAATCAAAAAACCTAACTAAAACCCAAATTAATGTTTTTACTTTTTCTGCACTTATTTAATATATTTTTTTTAGATTCAAGACATAAATCTTTGGGTTAAATGAAAAAGAGTTTAGCTATTTTAGTTGACTATATCAAAGGTGAATCACCCAAAAAACCCAAAATTAATTTTTTGACTTTCTATATTCTTTGATATAATTTTTAAAAACACATAATCATTAGTTAAATGAAAACGGTTATAGTGTTACAATTTATTACTTTGATACTATTATCTACTTACTATTTACATGTATTATCACGTTGTAAAGAGCTTTGCTTCTCGTTTCCTTGCTCTTCCTTGAATTTCTTTATTATTTGTGTTGTACTTCTTGTATTTGAGCTTCACCTATCAGTGACGTTATGTTCTCTAACATTTTTTTTTCCGTTCTCTCATAGGTCATCTAGGTTAATAATATATATATATATAATATATATATATATATTTATGGTATATATATTATATATATATATATATATATATATATATAATATATATATATAATATATATATATATATATATTATATATATATATATATATATAATTATATATATACTATATATATATTGTGGGAGCGTTGGTGAAGGGGCGCTGGACCACCACCGATGAGTCCAAAGCAGCCCCCTGGGACGAAACGCCAATTCATCGCGTACAAACGCTCACTCTCTTCAACATCATCTAGTCTTCAGCTAATGAAGGTGGTTCTTCAACAGCGAACATAACCCCTTCATATTGGTGACCACCGGAGTGACTAGTGCCACTGGAGTGGCACAACGAACACCAGCCAACATCCCATCTTCTCTCAAAGTTGTTCGCCGTGGTAAGACATTTCGTTGTAGAGTTTGTTTTACCACAATCGTTCAACCGCAGGCATATACATCAATTCAAGTTTCTTTCTGCTGGCACTGCTCTGTTCGCGTCATCCTTGTAAACGCCTGTACTGTGCTTCCAACTTCAGGTGCAGACCAAAACTGCACAAGAAGTACAGAGTGGTCGAGCCTTCTCAGTTGGCTTAATGTGTGACACACCTTGCTCTCATCTGACAGCTGACCAACGTCCTTCCAGGTGCGCACAGAGAGCGGAGTGTGCTCGCGGCATTGTCACTGGGGGAAGTTCTGTGGCGTCTGGTGGAAGGGGCTGCGAAAAACCACCGATGATCTAAAGCAAGCCCCCCCGGGACGAAACGCCAATTCATCGTGACAACGCTCACTCTCTTCAACACATCTATCTTCAGCTAATGAATGTGGTTCTCAACAGCGAACATAACCTCTTCATATTCGGTGAACCACCGGAGTGACTAGTGGCACCAAACGAACACCAGCCAAAATCCCATTCTTCTCTCAAAGTTGTTCGGCCGTGGTAAGACATGTTCGTGATAGAGTTTGTTTTACCACAATCGTTCAACGCGGCATTACATCAATTCAAGTTTCTTCTGCTGGGCGCTGCTCTGTTCGGTCATCCTGTAACGCCTGTACTGTGCTTCTCACTGCAGGTGCAGACCAACTGCACGTAAGAGAGTACAGAGTGGTCGAAGCCTTCTCAGTGGCTTTAATGTGTGCACACCTGGCTCGCATCTGACAGCTGGACCAACGTCCTTCCATGCACAGGCGGAGTGTGCTCGCGGCCATTGTCACTGGGGAGTTCTGTGGGCGTCTGTGGAAGGGGGCTGCGACTACCACCGATGAGTCCAAAGCCAGCCCCCCGGACGAAAGCGGCCAATTTCATTCGCGACAACGCTCACTTTCTTCACATCACTAGTCTTCAGCTAATTGAAGGTGGGTTCATTCGAACAGCGAACACTAACCTCTTCATAACTTAATTATATACAGTATATAATATATATTATATATATATATATATATATATATATTATATATATATATATAATATATATATTATATATATATATATATATAATATTATATATATAATTATGATAAGGACCCAAGATCAGCCCCCTTCAAGACTATAACACAATTAAATCAATGTAAACTCCAAAGCCGAGGGGCCAGACCAAAATATCCAATATACACTTAAAGCATTTAGGTTCAATTGCAATTGCTGCCCTCACCGCAACTATGATTTATTTATTGAACTCACCCTTCATTTCAGGGGTTTGTGCACTTCTCAGTGTTTTGTGGTTTGTCTTTCCGTTATGCTGGTTCTGACTCTACTTCCGGTCTCAAGTCTCGAGTATTTATGTTTGTTTGTTTATACTTCGAATCACTCCTGTTGCTCTTTTCTGATTTTAAGTGTTTTCTATATTTTTATATGATCTCTATATCCATAACAAGGAACAAATTTTACTGCCTATTCTAGGTTTTGATTATGCAGCCATTTCTATTAACTCACTATGTCCGGTGGTTTTGTCCCAGACTGTCATGGACCTTACTTACAACTTACGCGGTGTTACCTTCCAGTCGTCTAGGCACACCTTTGCACGTATAATCTCTTTATCCTCCCGCTAAATCTATCCCTCAATTTTCCCGTCTTCAGGAAGGGGAGTGAAGAGGCGGCCAGAGCCGGAATTGGAGCCGGCAAATGACTTTAATTTAATTACCCCATAATAAATTTTTTACATTGTTATATTTAATTACTATTATTTTTTTCTGTGCCTTAGGCAGGCGAAGACGATCGCGATTGTTCTTTCGATGATCTGCCTCAATCTACAAGCGTTTTTGCTCCATTATTCAGCTAAGCTGTAGCAGTAAATATTACCTGAGAATCAGGCGATTCTAGTCAGGATATCTGGGAAATATCATACATAGAGGGGTTGGGCACCAGGCCGCTGGGTCCATATTTGTATTATGTGCGAGAGGCTGTAGCCTGTTTTTGTATATTCATTAGAAATATTTTTATACTTGACTAATTGATGAGTATGTACATTTATTATACGGGATGGAGTATTGATAAGGGTGCTGGAATGTTTTGCGGGAGATTATTGCTCTCAAGTATGCTAATATTTGAGGGATCCTTTAATTGGTAATCACCCTTTTATATGATGTATACGAAGAATGGTCTTATAAGGGTATCTTTTTTTTCAATCTGTATTGGTGAGGTGTAACTCTTAGTCTCGTTTTGATTTTTTTTTTATGTATGTTCATAATGTCGTTTCCTTGAGTACGTGTTTTCTCAGGCCGATTAGTATATATATTAGTAAGGTACTTGATGTGAGTATAGGTAGTGTATAAGGTTTTAATGAGATCTATATGAGATTATAGGTGTTATAAATCTTGTGGATGGTCATATTTTAATAGCGTATTTTGACTCAGATAGTATTGTTTGTCCCTGGAATTACTTTACTACCAGTGGAGATTTCAATTACTATTATTCCCCAGTTGGTGGTTTTTTGCCCGTACCGCATTTTTTTTTACCATTGCGGACTTGATTGTGGTTTAGTTGTCGTATATATGTATAGGGCCGATGAACTACTTGTTAGGTAGAGAATTCTATGCATTTACGGATCCAGGTCTGAGAGTTGTGGGTGTACGTGCTGTCGTAGTTATCTGAGGACGACTCAAGATTTTATATTCCGCTAATCCCCTCTTGAAAGATCAATTATTCTCGGCTACTAGTATGAAAGTCATGTAGATATTATTATAACTAAAAAATGCACAACTATTTCTATTCTAATAGGTAATTTCTTCACTATCCGTCAGGATGACGAAATGATCGAGTATAAACTTTTCCTTCTCTATCGTCCTTTCTCCAGAGTGCACCCATGTTAACGTTCCCACGTTCCTTGAGAAATGTTGACTATTTAAACAGTAGGAGCAGTATAATTTCATATAGATGTGAATTTCTTTGAAGGTTGTGACTATTATTTGGGTGTTGTCAAATAATATTTTTATCGAAGCGTTATTCGTTGATCTCCTTTCCTAATGTAAGAGCAAGAATATCATGATATATTTCATTCCTCGAAATTCCTGTACCTCTGCTATCATAGTATCTTTAATTATCATTGGCTTTTATTTTTGCAAATAACTATAATGGAGATTTTTTCTATATTCTTTTTTTACTTTATATAATATATAATCATTAATTATCTATTTTAGCGCTGGAATTTTGTTATTTAATTATTACCATTTAATTATATTTTGTTGCTATAATAATTTTATTTTATACAGTATATTATAAATTATAGCCGCAGATTTACAAGAATCCAAGCATTTATTGGGTATGCAATCACACAAGATTATTTTTATTAGTGTAATTTTTTTTAATTGTCTTAGTTATATAACGTGAGTAAGTAATACATTATCAACCATGTACTTTGGATAAGATTATCTTTGTTGAGATATTATGTCTACATATTTAGATTATGCGAATTGATAATTACTGTTAGCATTTTATCTCTCACCTACATTATGCCCTGTGTTTATGTGTTTATAAATATATATGTATATCATTAAATAAGTATATATTAGATTAAGAAGTATGAAGGTTTTTGGTTCTTGTTTGGTAATCTTGTTTCATCTTATTGCTTTGTTTTTACATATTCAGGGTTGAAACGAACTTATTTAAAGGATTGCCCAGGGAATTCCTCACAGATTTGGACTAGTGCTTGAAAATTCTGTAGTTATATTTATTTTCAGTAGGAAGAAATCAACCTTTTATTTATAAACAGAAGGTTTATAAAATTGGTATTGTTTCTTGAGATATATTCTTGATGGGGGTACATTAATTCCGTGACAATCTGGACCATCTCTTTCTAGTCTGGGAAGGAGTAGGCTAAATATTAGCATATTCCCTAATTTTTCTTCTATATTAGTACCACTAGATCATATTTGTTATCTAATAATGTTATGTTGTGGGATCCAATTATACTTCCACTATTTGAAAGGTTTATACTATATATTGATTCATTGGTCCGGACAGGTGAATACCTTTTCCTACAGCGACCGTGGTGGCATTGAAGAATTACTATTTTGCGGGCTGTAAATAATGAATTCAGTTTTGAGAGTTGGAATTAGTATTATTTAGTGGTAAAAAGTTTGACCATCGATCTCGCAATCACGATTTCTCTGCGATCCATAGTATCCGAGATGAGTGGAGGATTTATTGGTTAGGTGTATCTTAAAAGCGGGGATATCGTAAATTCAGCAGTGTTTTCCGATTTAGTATATTTCATGCTAGTGCTTGGTTTGTGAATTTAAGATCTCACATTATTATTAGTTCATTAAGAAGGATAGAGGTAGGTATTTTTACTAGTGTATATATTCAGAGTAATTTAATTCTATAAATCTTACGGGTAAGTATTTCTGTTTGCTCCAGTATATATAGTGATACACATTGAGTTCTTAGGAGTATTGTTAGGTATAATTATTATTCCCTCTTGTGTATCGGATAACTGATCCGGAATCTCTATCTAGATACTGATATGCGTTAGATTAGTTTAGTGCCGAATGGTAGGTAGTATAAAATGGGTAATAACAAAGGGAGGGTAAGTGAATAAATATTATTTAATACCCTCTTGTGATACTTGTAGATTTAAGTATTTTTGAGCACGAAGTAAACTATATCTTACCTATTCTATATGTATAAGTTTCCTTTGTCAAGAAGTATAGGGCTCTATTAGGAGTTAAATGGGGCGCTTGACTAATAGTTACTTTAATGAGATTAGATTAATAAGTTAAGTATAAATCACTATATTTTTCACCTTTATTCTATACTCTAAATCATGAGCTTTATCCTATGAGTATATATCGTATATTGTAAACAAGGGTTTCAGCCGTAGGATTCTGAATCTAAAATTAGTACTGATCCCTCCCTAGTTCCAATACGTCAAGATCGCCTGGGATAGGGGATTTTTCTATCATCCCCATCCAATATATTCTTCGTCCGGGAAAATGCATCACTAATTTTATTTATATATTTTCGAGTCATGTACTTTGCATAAATACTAGGTGATCTATTCCAAATCTTCCCTTAGTGGAATGGACTTTTGGAAGTTTATTGTACTACATTGCAGTTTCCATCATAAATGACAATTTACCCCATGTACATTTTATTAAGCAATATTATAAACTAGGGCCTATTATATTATATTATTAATTTAAGAGCAGTGCTTGGCCTAGTTGTATAACTTTACGGCTCTTTTATTGACCGTATCTATGAAAGGTTTATAAAGTGATATTATCACGTACCCCTAATTTCCTATGGGGAAAGTGGCACTTAGGGGGTTCTGGTATTTTTGTATTAAAATAATATAGAAAAGGGTACATGTCAAATGCCTTAGCTATATATATTAAGATATATATATATATTTACATTTTATTATTCTTTTTTATATAATATGGTAGGAGCCATTCTTGCTAACCTATAGTAGGGTTGTTCCCATGATACACTAAACTTTTCTCACTCATGTTGAATATTAAATATCTGGTATATATCGCTCTGTAAATGTTTACTGTGTATGAATGGGAGATATTCTTCACTTAGTTTATTAATGTTCGTAGTTTTTATAGTAACCTTGTTGGTAATATGGGTAAGTAATTGTATATCAAAATATAGGTTAAATTTTGGATTAAGAATATTGCAAGTAAGAAGTGAGAATAATGTTGGTGAGTATATATATGTTCCAGTTTTCGTAAGCATTTTTTTTGGTGGCAGTGTAACCCTCATTAATATTTCGAAGTATCGGTGTTTGAACTAGAAATAGCCAATCTGCATTGCTATATTTTTAATTTCTTTTATTAAAGTTTTAGGTGTATTTGCATCAATCATGGTCTATTTATCCGAAGAGGATTAAGTATATGGCCTACTAGATTTTCACATGAGGTCAGAGTATAATTGCAAAAGTTTTTTCTTGCTCTGGCACAGTGAATATATATAGTATATAGGCACTAACCTAATCCATATTATTGACTAATTTAACTGTTTTAGCCATATCGCTGGATTGTCAAATAAAATAGCTTATTTTAATACCGAGAGCTATTGTTCCGGCCTCTGTGTGAGAGCTACATGATATACTCAATGTAGGTTCCTCCTCTCTCAGAAACTTTATGTATAATTGTAAAGATTCATAATAAGACGTACTAGTATTAATTAATACATGAATCACTCAGAAGCGTGTATATATATATAGGTTATTCCCAGGGATCTTACTCCAAAGTAATTTGCTTGCCAATTTGCTCTTTTGTATTTGGTATATCTTGTTAGTTATCTGATTGTCTTTCATTTGTTAACATTTTTTCTATTATAACCCTTCATAAGATATATAACCCGAGAGTCCCCGATCTAATTTTTTGGTGTAATATACGTATTATTTGTATATCCCCCCGTATATTATAATATTGTATTATAACTTAACTATGTTAAACCTAATGATGTAAATTTTTTTTTTTAAGATTTCACAAAATGCAGGATAAGTTGAGCCCCTGGGTATAAGTATTAATTTTTTTTTTGAGTGCTCCCGTGCTTCCGGGTACCAATGTAAGGTAATAGAGTGGTCTTTTCTAATATGAGTATATATATATAATTACTATATATTATATAATAATTAATATATAGATATATAATATATATATTATATATATATATATATATATATTTGTTGCGGATTTGCTAATATTACGTTGTTTGACTGTTTTCTCTTCATGCGTATAACCTATATATCACCCTTATATTACTCTTGCGAACAATATGGAGGAAGGACGTTAAAAATATACGGCAAATTCGTTTATCTAAACTATATTATTTGCACACAACTTAAAAATAATTAAAAATTGCCTTTCCATCTCACTTCAACTTTGTAAAAAAATTCAAAATGTTTAAAAAAATATAACACCAAATCTATTCGAAGAGCAGTCATTAATTTTCTTACCAGGTAAATTTTCCTTAACTAGCAACCTGAGTAACCTGTCTCTCAGCTTATAAAATCCATACAATAATTTTTTCAAACATTTTAAGTCATATATTCACGCTTCCTTAGCATCGCAAGTACCGTTATCATGGTGTTATTTCATGTATTCTGTGGATTTAACGCAGAGTTCTGATAAGGTTTGAGTGCTCTACTCAACTGTTAATCAGAATTAAGTTTACATAGACTCGAGGATCCTTTTTTGTGTATTCCGATTATAACATAATGCCATTCACTCCTAATCGTGTCCTGATGAATTAAAGCTCCATATCGAGACCCCTTCCTGGAGCCTCGGGACTTCAGAAGGCTCCTATTAAAATAATTACTTCCAGCCACTCTATTCCAAGCAATCATAAATGGGAGTCATGGATCGTCAACTGACACAGCACGACCAATGTAACTCTCAACTCTCCTCAGCTCCTGCTCAGATGTTTATATATTTCGACTGTCCACTCGTTCCTCTTGCATTGGGGACAAAAGTGGCCTGTCGAATATTCAACAACATTTACTCATGTGATCTTTTCTCGTTTAGTCGAACGGACTTCATGCTCAGTGTTTTTTACGTAGGAGTACATTTTTTCTTAATGTCTATTCCGATGTGAACTCTCACATTGCGGGACTATTCGTTTGAACTTGAGTTTATTTGTTGATGTCGTTTCTCAGCCATGCCCCCCCCGTTTCGCACTGCTCCTACATCTGAGATACATGGCAGTCTGCAAGGATCCAATAGGATGTGGGGAAGTTCTCTCTCTCCGAATGGTTCAGCTCTCGAGATTCTCTTTTTGGAAGACATTCATGCGACTCCTCGGCGGATGATCATCGAATTTCTACCTTCTTTCGTCTTGACAGTGTGATTCTTATAGGCGAGTGTGTATCATCAGGTTATGGATCTGGGAGGGGTGCGTTCGTTAAGTCACTCTCTGCCGGCTGGCTCATGCTCCTCAACAGGGCCTACTCCGTTCGTGCTCTACTTCTGGTGAGTGATGGAGGGGGAATATTCATAGATCACAGAGACATTCAGTTTTTGTTGGTCCCGGTTTTCTTTGACCTCGTGGCTACAGTTTCTACAAATCAAGTTCTCTTACCTTTAATTGCACTCCTTGATTTTTCGTGGTTTATACATATATCTCACCCTTATCACAGAGTGATATCCTCATGTTCCCTGATCCTAGATCCCCCCGGAAACTCTGACAATTTCGCGAGTTAGCTTGCTATTATCTTGGAAGTGCTCTGGCGGTCCCTCCTTTTGAGACGAGATGACTTTTCAACTGTGTTGTATGGACCTAGGCTACGAACCTGTAGCTTATTTCAATCCTCTGTTCACGGTTGATAGAGTATGCGAGCATTGACTTGGTTTGATCTTTTCCATCCAATAGGTGCATTGCTTATTGTGGTAGTTTTCTTACATCGAAATAATGTTAGTTTTCGTTGTTCGAATTTTTCCCCCGATTAGCTTGCACTATAATGTCAGCATCCAGTCAGCTCCAGGACAAACAAGTGGTAGATAACCTTGTTTTGTTAAGGATCTTAACTAGCTCCTCCGCATGATCTCGTTGTCATCCATACTCCCGGTCAGCGGAGATATTTGATGGATCATGTGTTCAAGAATGTATTGAGTTATCATGCTGAATTTTGAAACTATTTTTGTCAAAAAATATTCTCACTCTCATAGTTCGCAAGATCTTTAGAAAAATAACCACAACTGGATATTTTTGACAATCCCCAACTAATTTTCAGGAAACTTCTATATTTTTGTCTTTAAGCTATTTCGTTGTATATAGCACGTCATACATAGGAGTGCCAACATTAACCCAAGGCAAGTCATCTATATGGTGCCTTCGACTGATCTCTCAATAATTTGCTATCCTAGCGATTTGCTTTCGCCTAGCCATGGTCTATACCAAGAATTTTCCGTATTAAGGGGAAAACATTTTTATGCTTCATCCATGGGAAATTATCGTAGAGTAAAGACGTCCTACCTTAAATATATCTTACTCCCGTACCTTATTCATTTCTTCTTACGTATTCTTAGTCATATTCCAAAAAATTTCAAAAATTATATAAATTTATTTCTCTTTTTTTTTTCGTACATATGGACAGTGTTTATTCTCCGGTTTCTTTTTGCATCTCCACCCTTCCTCTCGCGATACTATAATTTGTGACCGAAGGAATTTGCCTTCCTAGCTGTCGTGGTAAGCTTCCTACGAACAGTCATAACTCAACATCGCTCGCGGCATGCATATGGGCTAAATGTGGTCTTGCCGTAGCGCCTTCTAAATCGCAGATGATTAAGGATATCTTGTTCATTCAGTTATGTTTAAATTTTTTCCTTTCTAGGGTTCCAACCCTCTTAGTTTTATTGTGAGACGTTCTTATTTGTGCACCGCACTCTGTGGTAAGGTCAGATGGCCTCTCTAGCATGTCACAGTCTCTGTTTCATATTTGGACCTGTGTATGCAAAAATTGACAGGTTTCAATTATGGGGATCGGGAGAGTAACAGGGTTCAAAGGGTCTAAGTTATTGCAAGGGTGTTAATCCTTGTGTGAAATAAATAGATTACCTCTGTAAGTATATTTGGGTCCATCGAACAACTCTCTTGTTTAAATAATTAAATGCTCGTTTCTCGTCATACTGATTTTCTCATGCAATTTTCTATCATCACTGGTGGGTTAATGTAAGCACTATTTTATAATGATCGGAGAGTTTCCAGATTGCTACATTCTGTATTTAATATGAGGAGAACACAAAAGGAATCCTGTGTAGCTTATTTATTTCCTTAACACCCCCCCCCACCTCCATGGGGTTTTTCTTTGCAGTTCTGCCTTCCTCTAAATTTGTCTTCGTTACTATGATAGATACATATAAGAATATTATCTCGGTGTGTCAAAATTAACTAGCTAACTAGACTTTGATGAAGGAGGATAAATTGTGAGTTTAGGTGCTCGCACTTATTTTGAAATTCACGAGTGTAAGAGTGTGTTTGGATTTAGAACATATTAAGGAGTTAGGAATATATTAGTCATCCATACGTTCTGGTAAGGTGTTAATTAGGTACCTAACATATAGGCCATTGAATATCAGATTGGTATTGGAATAAAGATTAGGTTAGGATGATTAGGGTTAGAATAAGATTGGGTTAGATAGGTTAGGGTAGTAAAGTGACAAAATAAATTGAATTATTTGGGAAGTTATCAACACTAACACTAGGAGATTATGAAACTTACAAAGTATGTGAGACAGTTCGTGGCCTCTGACTTCCGTGTACTTTAACTAGTGTGACAGGGTCTCCCTTAATCCGATCATAGGAGAAAAGTACATCAAGTAAGCTCTTTTTAGCCAATTTGCTCTCTCAATTTTCATGTGCACATCCTCTATTGGTACTATCCCTCGCGGTTTACTGACCCTTGATTGCGAATACGACTATACTAGTGAGTCTTAACCCTGAAATCGATGTGTGGTCCATCTGAATATTTCCTTGACTATACTTCTCTGTTTATAGTTGTCTGGTTACTCCAGATGGACCCATGCGTTCTCTTTTCCATGACTAGGATTCTCGTTATAGTCCTCAAGAGTTTAGGACACTCAATTTTAAGTCCGTTGTTGGCTGTCTGCAACTCTAATGGGATCTCCTCTCATAGGCGTTGCCACCGACGTCGGCATCCCGCAGATTTCCTATGGACAAAGCTTGACGTACCGCGGGGTGCGGAGCGGCTCATTAGACTAGTGGTCCCTAGAGAAATACGATGATTCTAATTTCCAATGCCTTAAAATCAATTTCTTTCTTTATCTACTATATTTTAAATATAACTTGGCTTTATTCCAGACTCATTATGGTTGCTTACACGATATTCTTCGCGGTTTCAACGAACCTTTCCTTGGCCTGCGGCTAATCCAATTGATTTAAGACGACTTTGAGCTTTTCAATTCCAAAGCTTTTGATGATCTCTCCAATCTTTTCATGGCATGTGGAACTACTCGTGCACTCTCCTTCTACTAACCTTCAGCACCTTTTTCTCAAGATCCACTGCGTGTCTTCCGAAGATTGGGGTGTTCGGAATCTGAACTTTTTTAAAATTTAAGTCCTAAAGCCTAACCTTTTGTTTTTACATAAAAATTTAGTTTGTTTTCTTTTCTTAATAATTAATACACATTCGTGTCTGGACTATATCCCTACAATATATATATATATACCATATATCATTCTATTATTATATATAGCTATATATTACATATATAGTATTCTATATATATATAGGTAGGGTTATATTTTATTATATATATCTATATCTCTGTTATAATATATTATTATATATTATATATATATATATAACGTTGGTGATATTATATATAGATGATATATATATATTATATTAATATAATTATTAGTATGTTATATATATATATATATATATATAAATCTCGAAAAGTACGACAATAACTATATAACTTCATATATTATAATTATATATCTATATATATATATATAATATATACTATATATTATATATTATATCATAGATATACCATAATATATACTATATATAACTTGATCCGGTAGAATACATAAGCTAATTCATATCTCACATCCAAAAACATCAAATACACAATACATACACCCCGCCACTATCTATATATAATTATTAGTGGAGGGGGGGGTTATAGGTAGGGGGAAGTTAATCACACAATACTAAATATATATCAATATGAATATAATACTACAATTCTAATATATTATAGGTGGATGTGTTCATATATCATTCCATCACATATCATGGTCATCATCATTCATCAATGGCATGCGATGGTCACTCCACACAATCGTGGTCAATCAAGTCAATACATCATACCATCATCAACAATCACAAAACTTTTCTCCCTTTACCGTCCAAAATCAATCCAATCAATACATCATCATACTCTACATTATCTATTAATTAAGGTTATTATATTATATTATTATTATTATTATTGCATAATCCTCTATTAAATTATTATTATTATCTATTAACATTACCTTTTATAAATTAATTAATCTTTATTAATTATACTATAATATTATTATAAAATTATAGATATTCTGAATAAGATGTATTATTTTATTTATTATTGATTTTATTATTATATATTATATCTGCTATATTTTATCTAATTCGATTATTATTAATTATATTGAATTATTATTATTATTATTAGTATCTCAGCTATTATAACTTTAATTATATAATTATATTATCACTATTCTAGTATTAATAACTTATTTTATTATATCACAAAAAGACTTCACTACAATTCTGACGTTTTGTTTTACTATTACTATTTCTATTGTGAACAATTGTGATCCCAAAATTATTTTTTGGGGGGTATTATTATTATTATTATTATTTTATTATATCTCATTATTATTAGTAGATATGGTTTCTTTACAAATTATAAAGATTATTGCATTATTAGATACATGTCTAATCATTTTTTTATTTTATTATTTTATATATAACATTTTTTATTAAATTATCTATATTGATTAATAGTCGTATATCTAACTGTATTATTCTTATTATATTAGCCATTTCATAATGATTATTATTTATGATTATTAGATATCATTATTATGATTATTATTCGACTTTGCATGATTTTATTTACGATTCCTCATTTACGTGTTTATCTCGTATTTGTATTTATTCATTATATTATATATATGGTGGGGATGGAGCCTGCGTGCTAATTATATATTTATATTAATAATAATATTTTAATCATAATATAAAATTATTAAATCAAAGCAATTACTAAATATATATTATTAGAATATAAATCTCACAAAATGTATATCTCGAAGTTCTCCAAAACGGTACACGCAACTCCAAGATATAGAAGCATAGAACTCAATATACCCTCTACCCACTATTATCCTCGTCACAATGTCGCATATTACACTCCGCTGCAAAAAGATGAGTCGCACCCTACTAAAACAATCAAGCATGATAAATAAAACGAATAGATATGTGAGAAGGGTAAAATATTAAATAGTGTGGTTGTAAATAAATAATTAAATAAATAAATAAAATAAATAAAAAATAAAATAAAATAAATAGGAAGATAAAAACCTTGACTCTCTCCGCTAGATATTAGGAAATAAAATAAAATAATGACAAGCTAAATTGCCTAAGTCCGGTGCTTAATACCCCTAAGGTTACGAAATCTCTTAAACACGAAATACGTACTATATAAATATGAATACACCATTAGCTTTAGTATAATAATGATGACAATAAGCTGTGTGTGGTGGGTATAATTCCTGTAGGTGGGTAGATTGCCTCTCTCTCTCTCCTCTCTCTCTCTCTCTCTCTCTCTCTCTCTCTCTCTCTCTCTCTCTCCTCTCTCTCTCTCGTCTCGTCTCCCCTCGCTCTCTCTCTCTCTCTCAGCCTAATACTAAGAAGTACCAGATTCTGACCGTGCAAAGTTGAATTTATATCATATATAGGTAATATATATATATATGGGTAAATGATTTTGTCTATTTATTTTTCAGAGTATCGGCAATTTTTATTTATAAATATTGCAACATACCACACTAATAATTTTAGTTTTTGGCGGGTTAGTATAATATTTATTCCCTAAATACTAAATCTGAATCTGTGATTCTACAATATATGTAATAATAGATACAAAAGTGAGATAATAGTATATTCTTTGAGATGAGCTGTGTAAGTAGATCTCGTATATTTGCTTTTTGCAGATGTAAATGTGTAGTGATGTGACTAGAGTCACAATTCCTAGTTGCATCGCTGATAAGCTGTGGTGGTGTGTGTGCTGTGCATGATAGTTGTTTTGTGTGGCTTCGTGGTCCGTTCGCGCCGCCGATACTTAATATTATATGTTAGTGGAGTAGAAAGACCTACGCTCTGGGACCCGAACACTCGTCCGACTGGAGGTTTTTGCCTCTCTCCACTTATTTCGTAGGTCGATGTCGATGAGATTGGATAATTCGGAGGTCCAAAAGATATAATAAGAGTCTTTAGTTTTAGAAGTGTGTATACGTCTAGATGTGGTTTGTACGA
>JABUQX010104442.1:0-17500 GCA_015478945.1 Trachelipus rathkii | reverse complement strand
GTAAGCCTGTCCCTAAAAAGGGGACCCATTTCAACCCTCTAATAATAGTAATCTCTCTCTCTCTCTCTCTCTCTCTCTCTCTCTCTCTCTCTCTCTCTCTCTCTCTCTCTCTCTCTCTCTCTCCTCTCTCCTCATATATATATATACTATATATCTATATATATATATCTATATTCTATATACTATATATTTACTATACTATATACTATATATATTATATATATATATATATATATCAATACTATGATATCTTATATTATTCCAGCATCGTCGAATTTAATTAAGAATGTTCCAATGGTAACATTTCTCTGTCTCGTATCGTTATCAAATCAGGAAATC
The DNA here is from genome assembly GCA_015478945.1 of Trachelipus rathkii. Taxonomy (NCBI): domain Eukaryota; kingdom Metazoa; phylum Arthropoda; class Malacostraca; order Isopoda; family Trachelipodidae; genus Trachelipus; species Trachelipus rathkii. The sequence continues at coordinate 17,161 of JABUQX010104442.1, read as the reverse complement.
CTGTGCAACTTTCTTGCAAAAAAATGATGACATTCGGTACTCTTCAAAAATTAAGAAAAGAAAGGCGGAACATTAAAGGCCCAAAGTGCTCAAGAACTATTTTTATAAGTTTAACATTACATAAGTTATAAATGAATTGAATTTAATACATTTTATTGTTTTAATATATTTCAATTCAAATTTTGGTAAATACAATCTATGTAGCTTCATATATAGTATTTTAACTGCTTTACATTATCAATATATATATAAGATATACCTATATACCTATACTATTATTAATATCTATACATACATATATACTACCCTACGTACTATAACTACTATATTATATATAGTCATATATATATTTACATATTATATATATACTATATATTTATATATATATTATAGTATATAATATATATTAATATATATATTATATATAAAATTTTTTTTTTTTTTTTTTTTTTTTTTTAATCTTCAGATCTGTTCGATTTTTAAACTGTTACGTACACAGTAGGTTAACTTTTTTCATAGAGTCAAAATATCTATGTAAGGAAACTAATAAACAACAGGTTTTGTCTGGCTGCCGGGAGTTGTGAGTCCTGCTTACAAGTGAAATTAAAAATCACTTTTCGCAAAGGAGATCAAAAAAATTTTAGGAAAGTTGTGAAGTACTGCTGTAGGAAGATTTATAATCTTTTCCTGTGTCTCATAAAAAAGACAATGAAATTAACTGTTTAAAAATATTTCTTTAAAAAATAAGGTTATCGAATAAGCCATGAGAACCTGCTCTAAAAGCAAGACCTGTTCAAGTTGACATTTATTTAATGTGTCATGGGAAAAGTTCTTTACAAGTTTGTTTCATGTTTTAGCACTCTCAAAATTTAAGAGAGAATTGCAAATGTCGTTCGTTGAAAGGTATGCAAAAATAAACTGAATTTTTTTTAAAAATGGAAATTATAAGATATTTGAACGTTTTTAGTGATAACTAGCGCGGATGACAGGTTCCCTTATTCCATCATTAAGGACGCAAGAAAGCTATTACCTTCATTACTAATCGCAGAATCAGGAATATATTTGGGAAAGGAGCAGCAGGTAAAATTAGGTTTCTATTTTGAACACAAAAGAAATAAAAAAAATAAAGCCGTGAATCGAAAGAACTAAATGAAAGATATAAGTAAGAAAAAAGGGAAGAATAAAAGTTGCATATTACGTAGGAGAAAAAAAAGGTGAATGATCAGTTGGAAGAGATAATAGGGACTTGCAAGGGAATAGGAAACTCTTCTGGAAGGAAGTACGAAAGATTAAGGGAAATCTTCATAAAATAATGAATAGGGTTGGTACTTTTGTGAATGTTGAAATGGATGTTAGAGTAGTTGGATGGAATACCGAAAATCTGCATGACATGGCCAGTGATAGCTGATAGTGAATGTGTTTGGATTTGCATGATGCAGAAACTATACTTTGGAAGGAGGATGATGGTGAGTGAAAAAGGCTGAAGAATGGTAAATCAGCAGCAGGTGTAGATGGAATTATGTGAAATGATCAAGGATGGAAGCGAGATTGTGATTGACTGCGTATCGAAGTTGTTTAACAAAGCCTTTGTGAAGGGTATATTTCCGAACGATTGGAGGAGAGCAGTAATGGTGCCCTTGTATAAGGGTATGGGAGATAAGAGGGAACTATAGGAGAATTAGTTATTGAGCGTTGTAGGGAAGATATATGCTGGTAATTTGGTTGAAAGAGTGCGTCGAGGGATCGGTGGTGAAGAACAAGGTTCATTTAGAAATGATAGAGAGTATGTAGATCAAGTTTTCACATTGAAACAAACTTGGGAAAGAAGAAAAATAGATTGTGTTTAGGTTTTATGAACTTGGAACAGGATTAATAGGGAAGCTTTGTGACAGGTGTTAGTGATATATGGTGATGAAGGTAGGCTTCTGAATGGAATCAAAGGTAAGTTTGTCAATAGTGAGCTAGTGTAAGAATAAATGGGAGTGAAGTGAGGAAGGGATGTGTTATGTCTCCATGGCTATTTAACTTTTATATGGATTGGGTAATGAAAGAATTAGAGGTAGGGGGAGGCTGTTAGACTGATGAAAAAGTGTGTACGGTGCCCAATTGTACGCTGATGATGTGTGGCGAATCTGAAGAAAGCTTGAAAAGATGTGCAAAAGCATTTAGTTTTGACTCATCTACAAGCGTACATCACAAGCAGTAACCGTGTGATGTTAGGTTGTGTGAGAGCAGTTCGCGTTTGTGAAACATCCTTTGGGTGTGCGTAGCAATGAAAACGTATATATCCGAGTTTAAAATTTAGATTATCATGCTGATGCAAGCGCAACGGGAGATGCAGCAATGTAGTTAGGAAAGTTCATGAATGTAGAAAATGGCTGATGAAATTAAAATCTCTTGGTGAATGTAAATGAAGTATTCTAGCTGTCTAGACGCCTTCTGCTGAGACCGGTGGTTACGATGTTAAATGCATAGTAGGTGCAGGACTATGGTGTGGAATAAGAAGTATTTATTTGGAGTGCATTCTGTTCATATGGATAATCTTAGGGGCATATTAGGTTGAGAAAAATTGATAAAATGGTGAATGAACCGGTTTGGGAGTTGTGTGTCTAAAGAAAGGATGTAAATGAGAGAATAAACGAGGGTTTTAAGATTGCTTGGTCATATGAGAAAGATGGCATAATAGTCATTGATTAGCGAATGTATTGTGGTAAAATGTGCTGGAATAGCTGGCAGAGAGACGAAAAGTCGGGTGCAGTAAGTAAAGAATACGTTTGGAGGTGAGAAGAAAGAGTGCATATAGCCCCGATCTCATATATATATATATGACTACTATATATATATATTATATATATATATAATATACTATATACTATATATATATATATACTAGTATATACCTACCATACCATATATACTATACCCTATATATTATATATATAGTAACTACTACATCTCATATATACCCTCACCCTATATACTATGGCTTAGGCACCGGGCACCTCTGCACCCCTTCAAATCTTCGCGAATAAACAACACTGATTGATCCTTATCATGTTTGCCAGACGAAGTTTTTTAAGGAATTTTTAGTAGAAAAATGGAAGGATAATTACTAGACTAACCCCTATTACCTACAAACTTACATTTTTATAGTTTTTAATGTTTTTCGTTTTCATATTCGCTTGAAGTCAACTAACTAGCTGTGTGCTTTTTTTGGACATTTATTCTCCCGCTGGAAACCTCAGTATCGTGCGATAGCATTGGCGGCTGATAAAGCGCGCTACTATATAACTATATATAATCACGATCTACTATAGATATATATCTATATATATATATATACCCGTATACCTATATACTACATATCACTATACCTACTTACTCACGATAATCATACTACCACCCTAGTATACCTATCTAACACCTATACCTATACCTATACCTCATAATAATCACAACCTGCAAAATTAATCACATCCTGCCTACGCCCACCTCTACCATAATACCTACCTATATACTATATATACTGTACTATACCTATCACTATATATATATAGTACTATACCATATACCACTATATATATACCTATATATACTACCTCATTACCTAGCCTACCTATATTTACCTATCACATATATCACTACCTATATATAATATATACTTATATATATCTATCATATATCTATATGAAAAACTCACTGAAACAAAACACCCTCCCGATAAGCTAACTCACCTAGATGCCTCCTAGCATTCTTCAGATCGCTTATTCCTCAGTAATGTCACATCATCATTATCCTACTCGCTATTTTTCAATCTCTTTTTTTTATTATTATTTAACAACAAAACGATTGAAATAAATAAAAAGTAAATAACTAATTATTTTTATCGCACTTTGTTATTCGATGTTCCCTAACTATTCACCTAAGCTTTTTACATACTAAAGAGATTATAAACTCACCAAATCTACTTGAAGAATTACTGCAATTTTCATTATAAATCGTGCCACTGGTGAATCCTCAATTCTGCTAGTTTTTGTTGTCACTTGCTTTAACTTAATAATTATAATAAACTACTGCTATATATTATATATATATATATATATATATATATACTATATACATATACTATATATACTACTACTATATATAATTCATATACCTCATAATATTACCTACCTATATATATATATACTACAGTATACCCTATACTACATATATATTGATACTATATATATACTATCTTATACCCTACTATCTATATACCCTACTACTATAATAATCATATATATATATATTCATATACTATATATATCACTATCTATATACTATATATATAATATACACTCATATATATACTATACTCTATTATACCCTATCTATATTTATAATATAGACCCCCCCTAAAACTATATACTACGCACTCATATATCTATATACTATATACATATATACATACTAATACTACTATATATATATACATACCCTATACCTATATATATATATATACTACCTTTATACCTAATATTACTATATATAATAACTATAGCTATACCGATCATAACAAGGTGCGCATAAAACCGTTAAAGCGTTAATCGTTAATTAACTCATTAATTGTCGTCGAACTCTTTAACGCGCTTTTCCTGTTCCCAATTTCGAAAAGAAGTAACGCGAATCATTAACGAGTAAATTTCGGGAACTAACTTTAAACGAGTTAAAAATCCCTTCCCCTACGTGCGCTTACCCATCTACCTTAACTTACTAGTCTATATAATATTTTCTTTTCAGATTTTAAATTGTATTAGACTCGATTTCGATAAAAGATAAACTTTTTTTAAACTTTTTTCTTTTTTTTCCAAGAATTCTCTAAACGCTCTTCTCACTGCCCTCCAAAATGGGCTTCTATTTCTACTGGTTCATTATCGTCTTAGCTCAATGCTTAACATCCTTTTCTATGCTGCTATTCTCATTCTCTCTCCTTTGGTCTCGCCTTGAAGGAAACAAAAAAATATCTCTACTCTGCCCGTTCAATGAGCTCATTAACCCTTCTTTAGTTCGTTACTTGCGAACTTGCTTCTTTCTGCTAGTGAAAAATATAAGGTAGCCTTAGCGTTGCGTAATTCTCGTAACAAAACCATAACTATACCAATGTCGCTATCTAAACACTCTAACTGGTCACTCTATTATTCCTTTACAATATACACTAAAAGTATTCAAATCAGATACTTTACGCTGTTTGAAGTACTTCACCTGTGAGCAAGCCGCAAACTATCTGCTCGGTCAACAGCCTAAATTACTTTAACTCCTGATAGGCTTTAATACTCATTATTAATATTGTTAGGGACATTATCATAATAATAATGAATAATAAATAATAATAACTAATCAATTAATAATAATAATAATAATAATAATAATATCAACTAATCAAATAATAATATACATTCTCTTAATCATTATTTTATTATTTCTGATTATTCTATTATACCACTCCTATTACTCTACTCATTATATTATTCATTACTTATCACTTATTATATTATTCATTATTATCTCATCTACTTATTACTTCTTCCCTACATACTAAAGAAAATTAACAATTACTATTCGCTACCATCATTTCTCAGACGGTTAACGCTACACACGATTAACGCTAATTTCCGTTAATTCTTTACGATAAAACGCTTTAAATGTTAACGCCGTCTCATTTTTTTTGCTAACGATTAAGGATTAACGGCGTGAACTTTCTCATTAACGGTGCACACCTGTGTGCATACTACTATATTATATATATATATATAATCTATATATATACTCTATATATCACTACAAAAATATACTATACTACTATATACTATACTACTATGATATACTAACTACTCATATACTACACTATAGTATAACTACCTACTATATATATTATCATATACCCCTATATAATATACTAATACGCTATACCCCTACTATATTATATATAGTAATATATATAATTCTTTCTCCTATCCCCAGCATTGGTGGGTGAGTGCGCAACATTACACAGGAACAGCACAAAGTAGTAAGCAAGAACATGACGCAAGCCTCTCAACTTATCTACCCCAGTGAAAAAAATCGTAGCTGCGTAGCAATTCAGAAAACTTCACCCTAATGCTATAACGAGACCGCGAACGGACCCTCACTGTGGTATCTTGTCAGTGTGGGGTTCATCCCCGGGCAAAGCCCACATTCATATCCCTAACAAAACCCCGCCATTCACTACTATTATCACCTGTTCTTTCTTCGCCTCTGCCAACTCAACATTCCACTCCCTTCAGGCATTCCTACTGCGACTCACCTGCACTTTTCTTTGTCTCCAGCCCGAGTGACTTCCCAACACACTCACCACTATACATCAGCTCTACAACCAATCGTTATCCACAATCCTTCTTGCATATGACAAATCATCTCCAATGTACTCTCTCTTTCTACTTCTCTCATTTTACGCTCTTCTTCACATTACACAACTCCCTAATGCGCTTCATTCTCATTTTATCAATTTTCTTCATACCTAGCAGCGCCCATTAGATTTTCCATCTGACACTTTGTAGCTTAGACCTATAATCTCTATTCCAGCCATAGTTTCACAACTATATATACCACTAACACAGGTAATAACATACCCTTATGCAAAACCTAGCACACTCAAGACTTTGTCTCTTCACATCCACCAAGGATTTCACTGCAGCAGCCACCTCCTACTATTCACCAATCTTCTTCAACCATCTGCATCATCCGCTTTTTCTTTTGAATCTAAACATCAATATCCCTAATATTTAAACTCAGATACTTGTTCCTGCTGTTCACCATCTAAGCATAACTTCACGCCGCGGACGCTTCTCACTCATACCATAACCTTACTTAATATACATCTTACTCCAAACCCCTCCTTTTACACATTAAACCCCCTCTACCAATTCTCTCTGCCAAACTTTCTTCCCCAGATTCACACCACACCAAAACTACATTAAAACAACAATACAATACCAGCAGGCAACCCTCACATCTCCTCCATTTTCCCATCCCGACCTGGCAGCTTGCGCGCTTCAATTCTTCATGATTGAGTTTGCCCTTTGCATCTATCACTCACCACAATCCGTGCCGTCCTTAGTGTATTGCCTTTTTTTGTTATAACTTTTATTAACTAATTTACATTTGCTGTGTATTCTTAATTAAGCTCTTATGCGCTTTTCGTCAAAATATGAACCATAATTTTCGCCATGTTCAGCTCTTTAATAAAGTGTACAAAAGACATGCGTACTTGTCACCCAAGCTATATACATCCTTTCTTTCTACCCCAGAGCTTTACAATCAATCTTGCTCAAACCAGCAGGCACCCACTCCTCTGTGTCACAATAAAGAAACGACGCTCTGAAAAAATGAAACCCTCTTCCTTACATCTCGATCTCAATAATAGGGACAATATAAGCCCAGATTATTTTCATTGTAAAGTCTCCCAGCCACATTATCTTATAACCATTATCCTAACCAACATAAACACAATACGAGCAGAATGATCGGTTTATTGTTGGACCAGAACGACATTACGCGATAGCTCCAGTAGACCAAGAAGGCTAACCGTAAACAGACAGAAATGTTTTAGCTCTGTAATCTCGTAACCCTGCAATAAACTATCAAGGCGTAACAAACTTTAGAAAAACTCTAAACTCAAGAGACATGAGAGCAAACACGCGCTCAGTTGCTGACCACTACAAAACACACCCAGCAATAGATGAATGTGCGATGTAGCACAATAAAACTAAACGAAACATCAATCATTTGACGTTCTCGGCTAGAAGAGGATGGCACAGGCTGTCACCCAAAGTGTATCATGGTACCACACTATATACCTATCTAAAGGTAAAATTGTTAAATTTCCCTCTCTAAACTTGCTCTTTAAGGTACTGATTACTGTACACCGTTAACTACCATACTCCTCCAGTACACTAGTACGTAGTTTTGCTTGCAGACACTCTGCGACACACACACAAAAGCCCTTAATTTTCACTTCACCGCGCTTTTTCCACCCTTAACCGGCGCGAGGGTCGCGTCCCAACTTTCCACGCCGCTATTGCGAGGTGCCACTGCACGACCTATATCACTCATATATATACTCACTATATATACTCATACCTTATATATATATATATACTATACCACCCTATCCCTATATACTATACTCATACCTCACCTACTACTATACCTACCTATCCCTCATCATACTACCTATCATATTCCCCCCCCATCATATATACTATATACATACTACTATATATATATCATCACCCACATCTAGAGTCTAAACTTTAAAATCTAGAAAGTTAATTTCGTAAATTAAATGTCATAGACCTATACGTATGGAGATCGTTCTAAAGCATACTCGCATCCGTCTTTATTTTCCAAGTTTTGAGAGAGCACAGAGAGAGACCCGAGACCCCCCCCCGACGAGAGAGACGAAGAGACGGAGAGAGAGAGAGAACGAGAGCGACGAGAGAGAGACAGAGGATAATCTTAATATACCCTACTACCCTTATACGTAATACTTCTAACTCATCCCCCATCATCTCACTATACCTCCTCCTATCTACTACTCGTACTAACCAATATATACATTTCTATACTATATACTATATAATACCTACTCACTACTATATATAATTCACTATGCTATAATTGCTGAGCACAAGGGTGGTCCTCCACGCATGGGTAATTTCTTGGTAACCCATCGCACTACTCAAACATATCAGAGAACATTGCAATAATAACAACCGTCCCATGAATTCTTCACACTTTTCCATAATAGCCCAAACCAAAAAAACCACACCATCTGATCTGGCCTACTAGAAACTTTCAACAGCTCTATCACTAGTTCCTACAGATACTGGAGGACTAACTCTATCAACTACTATACTATTTTCTGTATTTATTGCCCAACCAGTAATTCTTCCTTTTTTGATATCATCCAAACAGAACATATTAGTCTTAGTCTATTAAATTATGGTAAATATGATACACATAATTATTTACAGTTTTAACACTTTTAGTTTCCCTCAATCAGAGTTGGATCTCTTGAACGTGGCACACAAATGATGACTGTTCCAAGGTCTTTGCTTTTTTTCTCTTAATAAGGCATCCGATCCAATATTTAGGTATTTGGCTGCATATTTTAAAATCCTAACTGAGAATGACATATAATACAGACATCATTAGAGAATTTTCAAATAATATACCAATCTTTACGCGCTCATCATTGGCCCCTAAAACGTTCGTTTTGCCCGGTTTTCTCTGTGTCTGTAGTCATTTTTTCAAAACCTTTGTAATTTTTTCAAAACCCATGCTTTTGACATTTTGCGCTATCCAACTACCATAATTTTTTCGAATGACTTCAAACGGAAATATGGCATAGATGCGGCTCATTACCTTCTCAAACAATCTGCACTGATCTACCTCTCTCCGATGTTTTTGAGTTTTCGTGCTCAGCGTCTGCTCCAATTTTCCCAACACCCACCTCTCTTGGAATTTTGAATGCGAAAAATTGCATCACATTTTTTATCTGTCTTGGAGCGCGACGGACCTGAAATTTTCAGGGCATATGAGCTCTGGGGAAGGCACCATATTTTACTCTACGATAATTTCTTTGTAATGCCATTCTCCTTTGATTTCTTCATGCAACAATCTTCACAAACAAAAAAATTTTGGCTGAAATTTTTTAAAAAATTTCTTTTTGAGTATACACAAACAACCACTTTCTAGTAAACAAAACGCGTCTACTCTTGCCCAACCTATACAAGCCTCAAACTTGATGTTGATCGCAATAAGTAGACAAAAACAATTATCCTCAATATTTCACTTTTCTCTCTCAAAAAATTATACGTTCCCAAAGGACATCTTCCTAAATATTTTTTTCCTAACTTCATCCGCACATCCAATTTTCAGATGCTTGTCATAGTTGACGAGCATATACCTTTTTACTCTACGACTCAAGTTTTTGTAGTACTCAAAAGAACCATATTCTCAAAAAAATTTCCCAAAATATTTTTTGTCTGAAAATTGTTCCATGAAGAAATCCAAAACTAATCCATCATATTACAAAGAAATTATCTAAAGTCACAAAAATCTGCCTCTCTACAGACTCACACTATCGCCTCTGAAATCTCAATCCCACTTCGCCCGAACGATAAAAAATTTATCGCAATTTTCATTTCAAAATCCAAATAAGCTGATTTTGGAAATTGGACACGCTGAGCACAAAACTCAAAAGAATCGAAAAAGTACTTCGGTGACTATTGTCGGTAATGGACCCATCTATGCATATTTTCCAAGTCCTCTCAAGTCATTTCGAAAGAAATTCTAGCCTTTGCAAAAGCACAAAACCATGGTTTGAATAAATTGAACAAACTTTGAAAAATCGCCACTACAGACACAGCAACACCGCGAAACACGTTTTAGAGGCCACACCCAAAACCTACCCATTGCGCTTCTATATCGTCAAAATCGGCTTGATAATGCCGAATTCTGCATGTCCATTTTCACGGTGGGCTAAAATGGGGTCCCCAAAAGCTACCAATATTGGATCATGACCCTTATCATTAAAAAATTAAAAATTCCAGTTAAATTGGCGCGAGTGACGACTAATACTATATATATATAGTATAATATATAAATATATATATAATATATATATATAATATACATATATAATATATATACTATATATACCTATCTATATATATATATAATAGGCCAGCGTTTCCATGTCCGTCATATGGCATATCTTAAAAACCATTAATACTACAGTAAACAGAATACATTTCGGAATCAGCGTAAAACGTTAGCCCTGAAACGTATAATTAATGTAATAAATGCGAGTAATAATAACAATTAATTCATGTTCGTGCTAAATGATAGATTTTCATGTAAAATGATAAATTCTATCAAAAAAATCTTTCATTATAACGGGGTCATAAAATTTGTAACGGGTCTGTAACGGGGTTTGAATCGCAAAATCTCTTTCACGTGCACAAAATTCACATTTGGGTGAAAATTAATAGTATAGTTATACCCTAATACTCATACCTACTATATATATACACTAATATATACCTATTACTAAAAAATTTATATGATTATACCTACTATATCGCTATATATATATATACTATCCTATACATACTACTATATTATATACGTATCAGTATATATATCATACGGACCACACTAGGCTCGCAGCCCGACGGGAACACTAGGGGGCATTTTCCGTACCCCGTAGGGGAGGGGCAGGACCCCCGGCGACACCCAAATACCAAAGACGGGGGTTCCGGAGACCCTCCCCGAGGGGGGAAATAATCCTACCCCGAAGTTCCACCGGCAGGCGAGAGACCCCGATTCCTGCCCATCGGCGTACTACCCGTGGTATTCTTTAGTTTTAAACACCACCCATTATTTAAAAGGCAACGTAAGGTTACGTTAATTAAAACAAGTTTAAAATTACTCTTCTACTTTATTAAAACTTTTTCTAAAATCGCTTTTTATTTTCTTTTTTAAAAGTGTTCGCACTACACTCTTTACGCTGATTCCAAACAAACCTGTATTCCGTTTTACTGCTAGGCATTAATAGATCTTTTAATTACATCATCTGCGACGCAACTGGAAACCTGACCCCCTATACCTATTATTATATAATACTATCATACCTATAGTATATATAATATATATACCTATATATATATATATATATATATATAGTATAATATATAACTATATATATATATATATATATATATATCTATAATATATATACTATACTATATATATTATCTCGTAATATATATATACGTATATATTATATATATATTCATATATATACTATAATATTATACTATACTATATACTCTATTATATACTATATATATACCTATACTCTAAAATAAGCTATATACCATATACTAATAATATATACATATATATACTATAAAACATATACCTATAGATATAAACCATGTGAGGCTATCATAAGGGAAGTAGAAGACGCTGTGCATTGCGAGCGCTAGAACCAGAGTGCGGAGCCGGCAAGGTTTTTTTCCAGCTCAACTCCGAAAGCCGTCTCCAGCATTTTAAAATTACACCCAGGATCCGACTCCGACTCCAGCATTTTAAACTTACGGCTCCGACTCCGGCTTCGCTTCGCATTTTAAAATCGTTCGGCTCCGGCTACGGTTTCTGCACTACTCCTTAGTTTCATAATTCCTTCTCCATTTACAGTTAAGAAAATTATTAATTCGGTTACAAAATTTTGAAGTATGAGATTTTAAACATGTTGTTAATGACATTTTTATTAACTTTTAGAATTTAACTCGGAAAATATTTTATAGAAAATAGAATTTTAAGAAATACAGAAAAAGAATAATTAACTTTCTTCCTAATATTTTTTTTTTTAATATACTTACCTCTTTGAAACGATGAAACTGATTTTCTTTTCAAACTATAACTTTATTAATTTTTTTCTCTAAAAGCATAAAAGTTTATTTTAATTTCATCCTAAGTTAAAATAATTCCTCAAAAATGAACTATGAGCCTCCTAACATAGTAACATAATTCTATTTCAAAAACAGATTTATATTCAAATACGATATATGATACTATATATATATAGTTACTATATATCATATATACTATATATATATACTATATATACTATATATACTAGAGATATGTTGCATAAATTCTATTATATAGTATATTATACTGACTATCTAATAGTTAATTTTTTTGCCGGTTCAAACTCCGGCTCCGGCTCCGGCTCCGCTCAAGGTCCCCAAATTTCGGCTCCGACTCCGGCTCGGCTCCAGAACCAAAGATTTCGCTCGGCTTCAAGTCTCTTAAAACAATATTCGGCTAAACCTCCGCTCCACCAAAAAACCTTGCGTTGCTCGGCTTCTGACTGCCTCCGCACGCCCTGCCCTACTCCTCAGATCTTTAAGTCGCATGCTACTTGTTAAAGAGAGATGAATTTTTATTATTATTATTATATTATATTATTATCATTATTATTATATTATTATTATATTATCTATTATTCATTTATTATATTATTTATTATTATTATTCTATTATCTATTATTATTATTATTATGTTTGGCCGATGAGTTGCCCACCAAGAATATTGCCGTAAAGAGATACGCCAGCCCTGTTCTTCAGAAACACACTCACACACCACACACACACAACACACACACACACACACATACACACACATGCAATCACGCCACAGACACACAAACATTAAAAATATAAGTATTTTTGTATGTTGTATATAAATATACTATATACTATACTATATATATATATATATATATATACTATATATATATACTAATATATATATATATATATACATATATATATATATATATATAATTACCGACACATTAAAATGCCGGAATCTAAGTTGGACCCGGAGATCCGTGATCACTAATATATTAAAGTAATAATACCCATCAATATACATATAGCCATATATATATATATATATACACTAATATACGTACATCAATAAGTACTATATACTACCTATATATTATATATATATATACTACTACTTATATACCTAATATAATATATATATATATAACTATATATATAATATATACCATATATTCCCTGCAATACCATTTATATATAATATATATATATATACTCAAATTTAAGGATTTTAATTATATATCTATATTATAATACTACTACTATATTATATATATATTATAGTATATATAATATATATAATGTACTACTCTATATATATATATAGTATATATATCGAATTTGGAATTAGAAATTAGTTGAATCCCTGAACTTGTACTGAAGTACACTTTTTGGAGTACTTGCCTTTCAGTATCTAAAACCCAGTGTACTGAACCAATTATTGGCCATGCTGTTTGTCCTTTTGAAACAATTGATGGAAAAAAGTATATTCGATAGATTGAGAGTTTTTTTTAGCATTTCCAAGACAGACTATACTACCTATATATATAGTATACTATATTATATTATACTATATAATATACATACTATATATATCCTATAGTATTTAAATATATATCTAAATATGGTATACAAAAAATATATAAGAATATAATGATTGCATTTTTATCTCTACATTTTGTAGTTTGTACCATAAATATGCAGCTACTAGTGTGAATTAGATTCCAGCTTTATGAAGGAATTTTTAAGTCATGAAATCATTTTAAATAGCTCAAATAACTATCTAGCTTTTAAGTTGTGCTTGCCTGGAAAATTCGTGTCGGATAGATAGAGAGATAAACTAGAATTTGAAATATTGCAACAGGTAAATTTTTCCTTCCGGACTGTAAGAAATATCAGAAAGATCATCATTAAAGATAAGATACTTCATTGCCATTTGCCTACCCTCAGTCAATTCTGGTTGACAGAGGTCTTTTTAAAACTGAAATGAGTAATGAAATATGGTGTCATGAGAACAAGAATGGATAGGCGAAGAAGTGACAAAAAGAATATTAGAATTAACATAGAAAAGAGTTCTGAGAAAGAACAGTATTAACAGGTTTAAAGGACTACTTCTATAGAATGCCAGAAGGGAAATCAGAGAGAGAGGGACTGATGCTGATTGAGCGAAGTTTAGACAATTAAAGCTGAGGGTGAGGAAATACATATACTAAATCCCATTTTCTCCCCTCAACCTTGAGATGATTTTAGATCTCTACATACTATCTTATGAAACTTTTATTCTAAATCATGGTCTTCGAAATCGTCTATAGATCTTTTGTGTGATTATGCAACTTCACCCGTACTACTAATATACTATATCCAATATATATATATAATATAATACTACTAATACTATATATATATATACTACCTACCTACATAGATAAAAACATATCGATATATCGTTGTAGTAAATAGGACAAGTTGATCGGACTCGTCTGCGTAAAATATACCCTGTTAAATATATATACCGGAAGCACTATCGGTCGTTTTGACCAGTCCAAAAAAGTCAAGCTACTTGAACTACTAATAATAAGCAAATAAATAAATAAGAAATAAACAATAAAAAATAAAGAAATGTCGAATCAAATAAATATATAATAAATAAATAAAATAGATAATAAATAATAAATAAATAAATAAATAAATAAAATAATAAATAATATATAATAAATAAATAAAAATCAATAAATAAATAATAAATAAATAATAGACAAATATTAAAGGTTTAATTAATATTCATTATTATCGCTCTGGTTGCACCATCACCCACACCCAGCACCACACAGCACCGCACCTAACAACGGTCCTAGCAACTGATGTTGTTTGCGACACGGTATCTTCCTCAAATTTGGCACCCTCTTTGGGATGGACGAGGTTACGTGGCCGTGCACCCCCGGATGAAATTTGGAGAGTACATAGAAGAGGAAGGAGTTAGGAGGAGTAGGAGTAGGAGTCCAGGGGACCCGTCTGAAATAGGGCCCTGCCTGAAAAAAGGAAGAAATGCACCGAGTGCATAAGAGAAGAGAAAGAAGAAGGAGAAAGGAGTCCGAGTCGGAGAAGGAAGGAGACTGAAAAGGATTCAGTACCGACACTGGCGCTGGCTCAGGTGCGGTGTCGAATTAGTAAACATTCGTTTAATGATACAATATTGGTGTCCTTATATATGTTTATAAGACCGTAGAACTTGAATATGAGGGTTTTAGAATCTTTAAGGTGTTAAAGGACCTCCCCTGGTGAGGGGGAGGGGGTCCCGTCTGCAAGCGTGAACCGGAGCGAACGCATGCCCGCAGGTGCGAACTGGCGCGAAACCGTCGCGAGCGCCCGCTGCCGCGATATTTACGCTCAAACGAATTATAATGTGATGTAATGTGTTCTGCTTTCTAAATATATTTTCCTTTAAACTATGACTTTAATAATTTGTATATTTCATTTTCTTTTAATGAAATTTATATTTTCACACATCATTTTCTAGCTTTGTGCGTGAACTTTTATATTTTCTTTTAAAGTTTTTTAATTTTTATATTTCTTAAAATTTGGCTCATTTTTCTTTAAAAGTTTTTAAAAATATTTTTATTAAATTTTTATTCTTTTTATGTTTATAACGTAAAAATGCATATTTTACAGATCCTAAAGAAGTAAATCAGTAGATCAGTAAATCAGTAAATCAAACCACCCACCACACTACCCTCACCCATCCATGATCTATTGATCTATTGATTCAAGTCATATTTCGGGTATGGGTAAAAAAAAGTTTTTATTTTAAAGCATCTATAACATTAGTGCAAACTACATAATCGTTGACATATAAATTTTTAACATCAAATACAGTATACATTGCATAAATAAACTTTATCTCCAGCCGCAAACATCTTGATTAGCACCATTGGGAAACGTAACATAATTCTCCAGATATCTCATTTCTTATAGTTGTATAGTTGCTATTATATAGTTGATCAAACGCTTCTTTGTTCGTTCGTCAAGATCTTGTTCAGCTAAAGTACGTATCTTAGCTGAAATTTTTAGATGTATGGGGACAGGAATTTTCATTTTAAATCGTGTCACAATGACGATAAATGTTTTAAACGTGTAGGATGCTTCCGTACTTTGCTCTATATGGCCTTCCAGTATAGGAATCATATTATCATGTTTTAATGTTATATCGAAGTATGTAGTCTCATGTCCTTTCACAGAGGCCGATGCCCGTTTCCTATGAACATGCACGTTGTCAGAAACACAGGAAATACGCTTTTTATCAGGATCACGCTGTGTATACGAATACCGTGAATAAAAATCTGACAAATAAGTAGAACATGTATACCATGTTTTTAAAATAAACCAACACCGATGATTATAAACTATGACCCCCATAGCTGCACCGTCGATTGCATTAAAAACACTGTTCATTTGAAGTAGGTTGTTACACAACTAACAATCTTTAGGACACTCATTCTTATACCATGAAAATCGTGACGTCATATCTCTGTTGTAGTATATGGATATTGTGAATTTTCAGGAAATAAATTGTAAATTTTAGTTTTAACTTTGCATTCATGTACATATGACACAATATATATATATATATATATATATATATATATATATATAT
>JABUQX010104441.1:0-29402 GCA_015478945.1 Trachelipus rathkii | reverse complement strand
CAATAACTTCCTTTCTATCGTTTTGAAAGAAAGCAATCTTATGCCATTCTTTTTAAAGATAAAACCCACCCCAACACTATCTACTAGTCCATAAATTTTCTCTATCCTTCTATTATTTAAAAATCGCTATATTATAACTTTTCCTACTTATTCGACTTTCGACGTCTACACGGATTATCCTTTCGTCTCTTGCTCGTGTTGTAGACATTTAATTAAACATTCCTTGGCTGATTGCTTAAACATTAATAAACAAAATAAAATGGCCTCTTTGTATAGGAAACCTCATTTCACAATATTACTGTTGCTACTACTTTCATATCAACCTAGTCTCTTCTCTTTAGTTGGGGCCCGGGGGTATTTTGGCGCATCTATAGACCTGTGGCGACGCAGAGTGAGTGCACATCAAAAGGAACTGGGCTATGTAACACTGTGATTTTGCTTTATAGACGCTGAGAAACTTTTTTTCCGCCTAGCTGACTTAACTTTGGACCTTTATGCGTTGTGTGTTCTTTTTTTTTTTTTTTATTTTTTTTTTTTTTTCCAGTTTTTTTTTCTTTTTCCACACATTTTTTTAAAACATAATTTTTGGATTTTTTTTCTTCCATCATGGGCTAATGATTAAAATAACAGACAGGTTCTCCCCCATTTGATGGACGAGGTACTGCTCTCATATTTTGGCGGCCGTACCGGCGAGGGGGCTTTCCTCGGATTTCACATCCCAATACACCCAGGGCTTGGGTAAGCCTGTCTCACCTTCAATAGACAGTTGGATAGTTTTTTCGTTAGTCAAAAGGCACAACAGGTGACGTTACTGTGATCATAAAGCTTACTGTTGGTGTGCTTTATTTGTATTCTTCATAAGGCACCCCCTCAGCGCGCAACGTGCTCGAGGAACTATTACTCATTTGCTCCTGGCTACCACCACACTTTACGACGCCCTCTGCACACACAAGGATTGCTGTATCTGTGTTGATATATTTTGGTGTTAGATATTGGTAACTCCAGGTGAAATTTTGGCGTGTGCTTCCTTTTCCGCCACCTCTGTTCTGTGGATTCTCTTCCCGACTGTCGCGCAGATCCTGCTGTATTAATCTCCCCTACTTTAAAGCCTGTGTCTGTGTCCATATGCGTAAGCGTAATTTGCGTAGAGAGTGAACTTTTGAGCACGTTTACTACACCCCTCCTGATAAGGGTCTTAGTTGATCTGAACTGTGTAGCATGTGTTGTGACATACTTTAAAAAACAAATCCTACTACGCTGCTGGTCACGGCGCATTATCTGTGGCAAGATGAACCAAAAATCGATGCGAGCTAACTTCCAACCTTCCCATCCAAATACCTCTCCTACAACTATACACTCTCTGCAGCGTTGAGAAAAGTAAACCCGCAATCTTGTTAACATTACCCCTTTCCGATTAGCTTGTACAGTTTCCAATTTGGAACCTCAATCTGTCGCATACACATACACATACTCTTACACATTCAGGCTGTAATATATTTTATACTTTATTTATAAAATTTTTAAGTACTCACACACACAAAATAATCTACCATCTAGCTCTCTACCCACAAACGCCTAATTCGCTCATTCAGCTATTTTTGCAAATCTTTTCTCTTCCCCTTTCTCATTTCGTTAAAACACCAACCACAAACAGCATTTCACAACCACCACCACTCATTTGCACCGTTTCCTTGCCATTCTTTGTTTCTCCCATAACTGTCACAGCGCTTAACACAAATCTAGATTCTTGCCACTTTCTATTAAATCCATCATCCATCACTCCCTCCTCTTCTCTCATTCAACATTATAATCTATTTATGACATTCCATGTATCCATACGATTCATACTATTAATTCCTCGCCGAAAGTAAACCGATAAAGCAATGGTGTATAGAACTTCTGCGCTTACGGCCTCTAGATCACGACCTTCTTCTTCAGCGTAATGTCAATTAGATTCTGATACCTAAAAAAGATACAGTCTCCAAGTGGCGTGAGTGGGCAGTCGAACCCTTAACTACCCCACCATCACTTAGTCGCTTCTTACCACATGCAGGACATAACGATAGTCCGGCAACTTTCTTTTCTCCCCCACACATAGGATCTAAGTTGATAGGCGATGTCTGTAAGAATGTTGTCATAGAGGCGGGGCTTCCGATATAGTATGTGTATATACATATGTGTGAAATGAAAGATGCGTGTCTCAAGATGTGGTCTGTGAGTGAGTGAGTGTGGATTCCACATACTCCATTACCATAATCAAACGGATGCGTGTGTATATACTGACTAACTATATACTATTATATATAATATTAAGGTTATAATACTTATATATATTATATATAATATCCCTCCCTAAATACTAATTATAATATACACTATATATACATTATATATATATATATAGTATATTATATATTATACATATAAATTATATATTAAATAATAATAATAGTATATATGATATTAATAATATATCATATATATATACTCATGTAAAAAAGATGTATTTCACTTAACAGAGCGCATATATCTCCCATCTATTCTATCAATTTAACAGTATACTTGATTATCTACAATAATCTCAAATAAACTACATAGCTACAGGGGAAAAGGAAACTACATTGTCGCGACAAATGTGGAATCTCTAATGTTTATGCGTGCGCAGAAATGCTAAAAAAACACATAAAACAAAAAAAAAAAAAAACCACAACAAAATCTCAAAAACTACAATATTCAATATTATTGCTCTTTTTTTTTTTTTTTCATTTAACTAAAGAATACGCCAAGGGTATACTCGCACCGACCGTAAGGAGTCGCGACCGGCGGCTCCTCGGCCCTTCTGGGGAACTACGGGGTAGGGACTAATTCCCCCTCCTGGTGAGGAGGAGTTCTCCACCGGAAACCCCTCCGACTCTTTGTATTGTGGGTTTCGTCGCGAGGTGGTATTCCTCCGCCCCTTCCCTACGGTAGTATGAAACGTTCACCCCCCTCACTGTAGGGTGTCCCGTCGGCTCTCAGAGCCCTCTCACTACATTGGCTCGATGTAATACCTTCAAATAATACTATATATATTATATAGTTAGTATATATATATTAATAGCTGGTACATCATATATTATATAATAATAATATATATTACATATTATATATAACTATAATATATATATATATACTATATATCATACTATATATATATTTTAATATTATACTATATACTATATATAATTTATGTCCCCCTGCTCCTAAAAAACAATAGCCATATATTTATTTTATTATTTTTATTATTTTTTTTTTTTGTTTTACATCCTTTCCTAACAAAATTTTACAGGATTCCGAAAAATGTATTTCCTTTCTCCGCTGTGAGCTTATTGGTAGTTTTAGAATTTTTTCTTTTTTTTTGTTTTTTGTTTTTTACATTTTCCTGCACTAAAATATTCGCATTCGCAGAAATGTATTCCTATTTCCTGTAGCTATTTGTAGTTTTGAGATATCTGATTGGTGAAGAAACAGAAAAATTGAATTTGCTGTTAACTGAAAAACATATTAAGACCTTTAATTATTAGAATATATATTATTATATATATAATATATGTATATATATATATATATAATTATATTATACTATATATATATATATATATATTTAGTATAATAATATAGCATATTATATAATATATATATATGTATATATTATATATTAATTATTATATTATTAAGTTTTTATATTATCCAAAATTCTTAATATTGTTCAATTAATCGGCAAAATAACGATGACGATGACGATGGAAAAAATATTGCCGATTTTTGCCGATGACGATGACGATGACGATTAATCTAATTCCCATCACACTAATATATATAATATAACTATATACTTATATAAGTATATATTAATATATGATAATATATATTATAATTATATAACTATATATATATATAAATATATTACTATTATATATATATATACATATATATATACTATTATATATATATATATAATATATTAATATTTTATTTAATTAATATTATATAAAAACTAATTAATTATTTATTTATTATTAATATATAATATATACTATTAATATATTTATATCATATTTTTTATTTATTAGAGACTATTATATAATAATATATACTATACTCTATTATATATATAATATATATACCTATTATATACTATATATATTATATATATATTATATATTATATATATATATATAAATATATATATTTTGTAAAAAAGGTGGTAAGGTGATGTGATCTTGATGAACACGAATATTATTAGATGTTGAAGTGAGAAAGCGTTGTCACGATAAAGTGGCGTTCTTCCTGGAAGCTGCTTAGGAATCATCTGTGAGGCTAGCAGCCTCCTGCACCAGACGCCACAGACCTCCCCCCTAAGTGAAACTAAATTGTCGCAGAGAACATTTCCGCTCTCATGGACCTGGAAGAGACGTCGGTTGCAGAGCGAGTAGCTGTCAGTGAGAGCCAGGTGTGCACAACATTAAGGTCACCGAGAAGGACGTTCGACCACTACTGTACTCTTGTGCAGTGGTCCGCACCTGCAGTTGCAAAGCACGATACAGGTGGGACAGATGACGAACAGAGTAGCACACAGTTAGAAGAACTTGATTTTGATGGTGCCTTGCTGATGTTCGCTTGGGCCACTCCATTGGCAACATGTCACTTCTGCCAGGGTCTACCAATTTGTAAGGAGGGTTAAGTGAGTTGTCTTTGGACCACCTATTCCAATAGATGAACCCTACATTGAATTTTTCTCATGACGTCACGATAAAAATGGCGTTTAAGTGCCGTCATGGTAAAGCTTCATCGTGAGTCTAGCAGGCCTCCTGCCCAGATGCCCAACACTATATATATATATTATATCTATTATATAATATAGTATATAATATATATAATTATATATATTTTTATATCAATAGATCTAATTACATATAAGATATTTATTTTCATACAAATTTATAAGTAATAACTACTTATATCTATTAGATATATACATATAAAGTATATCACTATTATATATACATTAATATAATACACAACTATAATTAATATATATTTAATAATATTCAAGCAAGAGATATTTATTCACTTCAAACAGCTAAGAATTTCTCCTTTATTACTTATACGTCTCATATGCTCCAAAAAACTTACAATAGTACAGGGAAATGCGAATTACTTAGCTGCGAATGCATGGTCCAATTTTAGTGCCGGAAAATATGTTAAAAATACAAAAATAAAAAATAAAAAAAAAAAAAAACAATAAGATAAAACTCATCAATACCAATTTACGTAACAGTTATCTTCCGAATAACAGAAACAAATTATATTTATTTTTTACTAAAGAAGATTATTTTTCTAACTGCACATTAAAACCAGAAACCGGATACTCTCTGCCTTTACTGTGGAAAACTACGCGGCTACGTAGCTAATTTCCCCCTCCCTCCGGGGATGGGTCTCCGGAACCCCGCTCTTTTCGTATTTGGTGTCCGGGGTTCTCTCCGCCCCTACCCTATGGAGGGTATGGAAAACGTTCCCTTGTTCCCCGCCGGCTCGAACCCCCTACCATATGCCGGATACTATCACTTTACAAGATAAAGTACATATATTTAATTAAGTATACTACCTATAAGTATACCTTATAGCTCATAAATGGTAATACATAATATATACTATATATATAAATATACTATATAAGTTATATATATAAATGATCAGATAAATAATATATCTCATGAAACTATACTTATATACTCTAGTGCGTACGTCATATATACTATATATATATATATTAATTAGAATACTATAATAGTATTATTCAGGTATATATACCTAACCGCCTAGTATATACATAGTATCATATAATACTTAGATATATAATAGTTATATGTCCCCTTGCTCCTAAAAAAAACTAGCCAAATATCTATGTTTTAATTTATTTACTTATTACTTATTTATTTCTTTTTTTAACATACTGTTACACCTATAACTCTAAATGTTTACCTCTAAGAGATTCCAAAAATGTCATATCCTTTTTTCGCTGTAGGCTATTGTAGTTTTGAGATTTTTTATTTTTCCTTTTTTTTTTTTTTTTTATATACACTTTTACTCCGCACTAAAATTGGACCTAGTCATCTCCCATGAAATGATATTTCCTTATATAGTTCCCTGTAGCCATGATTGTAGTTTTGGATAATGACATGACAGACATGTTCATTCTCAAATATCGATAAATATAATATATTATCTTCATATCGCCAAGATATAATAACTTATATTCATATTTTAATTATATATTATATAACTATTATATATAATTATAATATCATAAATTTTATTATTAAATATACACTAACATTAGCTACACAGTCTATTAAAGTATCTCATTTACTGCGGTACTACTCCGTATTAGTGACAATAGAAACGTTACACCTCAACTCTAACTATAATCACTACCAACGGCTGGGGCGTTACTATGTATGCCAACTATCATACAAGCCTGGACCTATATAAAACAGAATAAGATAATACCTACACCTAATATATGGCCTATATTCAATATAATAAATCAAATTATGTATGGAAAACATCGAATATGAATAGCCATAATAAAATAAATGATTTAAAGCCAAAATCATTTTTATGATATAAATACCTACTACTAAAGTAAGTGGTCATCACGGCCCCTACCGTCACTAATGTACGTATACTAACCCTCCCGCCTAACGTAGTACTAGTAATATATTCCTTCCGGTATAGTCTAAGAACTGAATAATACTCTATAACCATCTAATAAGTGAATCATAGGAAGGCAAATGAAATTTTCTCATAATAATTACTTGTTATATCAAACTAATATCATTAGTAGTAATAAGGGCTGATTTATTTCTCGGAAGGGTGATTTTAAACACTTAACTAAATATATATTTATTTTTATACTTATAAATTCAATCCCTAAACCTAATTAATAGTAGGCCTATCTCGGTTAAATAACCCATATATAACTAAGACTAAAAGGTGCCGTATCACAGAAGTATCACCTCGCAATCTAATATATATTAATCTATCTTATAGGTCGCGCCTATTGAATATATATTAAACGCAGGAAACAAGTATATAATCCGACGCACATTTTTGGTTTCTCTTTAGATTTCTATGATTAATTACAGGTATTTTTTTTCTTACTCTTTAATAATAGATAAGTCCTTACCCAGCGAAAATCCCAGATTCTGTGATAAAAAAAATTATTTTAAAATCAAAAATGAAGTGTTTGTTAAAATTTTAATCGCTTCTTGTAGAGACGTGTGCACTGGGGATCGATATTCGCTTTGCTAGGAGCGGGACTGATTGAGATTGCAACCAAGAGGTCTGTTTGAATGGGCACAGGTTGTTGCTTCTCGTTCATTGTTAAACTTGCTCGCAGTGCTATGCTTAACGCGAGAAGAGGTGTGTAACTGCCAGCAACCCTGAACGACGAGGCTCCACAAATCAGAAGCTACTAGAGAACTGAAGGCCAGCGCGTCACTACCGTGCCGACTTTTCTAAGATGGAAAATCCACATATATGCATACGAGTACGAACGGTTTGAGAAAAGTTCCTATGACTAATATCTAGATCATTTATTGAGGTTGCTCAGTTATGGGTTTAATGCTACACACCCCTCTTTCAAGCATAGGATACGCTTTGTACATAGCCTGTATCCCCAATATTGAATAATAACTTGCAACCCCAGGCCTTTGTAATTCTTGATAGACATAAACCGCCATACTAATAGCAACTATACACACCGACAACAATCTAGTTCGCTGGTAGAAAAGTAACAATGCATAGCATCGGAGACTCTCGTGAGCGGGCCTGAAGGCAAAAGGTTGACTCAGAACAAAAGAATTGCGACTTACACTGTCGCATTACTGTATACTTCTGATCACGACCCTCATTCAATATACTCTACCCCATATTACTCATGATTTATACTATCATCATAATACTACCTATTATAACCTAACGCTATCACCCTGGTACTTAGCCTCACTGCCCTCATCACATCTATCCCTGTGCCGATTAATGATCCTATTTACCTATACCCATGACTTATTCCTCTATAATAAAGCCTATACCACCTACTGATTATAATCTACTATTAACCGCCTATCTACTATATATACCCCAATCGTCGCAACTAGTCATCCTAATCACATATCTATATTCATACTCATATAATAGTATTCACTAAATCATCCATACTAATTAATACTAACTTACCATTACTTATATATTAAATGAATCAATAATATATTATTACTCATATGTTTTTGTAACTCAAAATTTCATTATCCTTTCCACTTGTCTAATTCTCCACCGCGCTGCGCCATTAGCAATTATTTTGTAGACTATTATTCAAATTTTTAACTTACCTTATATCTCGATATCCATTCAGTATGTCGTTGACGCTATATGTCATTCATAATTGTACTGACTCGCCCACTATATCTTCTATCTATGTCTATCTTCCTTTTCGTATATTGTTAGTCGTTAATGTACTTGACATGATCAGATATTTGATAAGTTTTGCCTCCCTGTCGAGTCATGTCTTGTAAAACTAAGATGATTTCTTACATATCATGTTATTTTGTTAGAAAAACTACTTTATTTTGTGGTATGCGGAATTTATAAGTTCCCATTGATAACTACTCTGTAGACATTTAGAATTAGCAGTTACTGTACTCTTAACTACTCCTCGTAGCTGATGAGATACACATATTATCCGTTATATTCAGCTCATCTCTCAAAGGATTATCTCGTTCAGCGAGCTCATTGTAGCCTGTACCCCTTCTATCTGGATTGGGATATAACAATTGTAATCCATAAGGATATATGTTGATACGGCTAGTAGAGTAAGACTAAAATCTTAAAAGTATTTTGCTTCCTACTTATACTTAAAGTGTTCTAGTAGTCTGGTTTTTATTGCTACTGGCAGTATTATTAGTTAATGATTAGAGTAGGCTACATTAGACTTAGATGCTAATTTTGCAAAGTTTTAAGCACCATTACATGTGTATTAATATTTTAATTATTTGTAACCATTAGTTCTATGTTGTAATATAAAATGGTTTGGGTAATTTAGTGCTGGTGGAATACTTTTTTATGCTTACTCAATTGAAATTGTACAGGCAAAGTGTACTGAAATTTATTAAAAACCCTAAAAGATTACAGAAGAACAGTTTAAATATAAAAAAATTGTGTAATAGTGGAGTTCAACAGATTCTGATAAAATATCCATATTTTTTTCGATATTTTTTTAAAAAAAATTTCATCCCATGTAAAAGTATTAAAACAATGTGCCAAACCTCTCTCATATATACCTAAATTTAATGAAATCTACAGTAATTGTGGACCAAAGGGGTATCACCCCAGATTTTTATGAAAATCACATGATATATTTTAAAAAAATAATAATGAAGAATAGTGAAATTGAAAATTGTTGCTCTCTTTAGGAAAAAAAGTTACAGCCTCTCAAAGTTAGAACTATAGAATTTTCTTTTAAAAATTTTTTTTTTTTTTTTTAAATTATAGGATATACTCTAAAAAAATAATAAGGAAGAATTGTTGAAAACAATTAAATTCGGCTAGGTCTCCTTGTAGGACGAATCATCGTATCAACAGCCTCACTACTCAAAGTTTAACATTTTCCCCATAGACTTTCTTATAAAAAAAATTAGTGGGCCTCATGCTCATTTTAGGGCCATCCTAGTTCAGGTTATGATAAGATTTGTTAATTCTACATAGATTTTCTTTGAGTATACCTAACAAAACTTATCATAACCTGAACTAGAGGGCCTGAAATGAGACCTAACCTGGATCGATCAATATTGAAAAGTCTGGGGAGTTTTAACATCTTTGAGAGGCTGCAACATTTTTTCCTAAAGAGAGCGATGATTTTCGTTTTCACTATTCTTCATTGTTATTTTTTTAAGAGTATATCCTATGATTGTCATAAAAATCGGGGGTGACACCCCTCTGCTCTACTATTACCAAATCTATAAAAACAAAAAAAAAATTTATTAAAATTCTTTTTAGGACTTATTAAGTTTAGTTTATGATAAGTTTTGTTAATTATACACAGTAAATCTTTTCTACTTAACCAAACTTAAAATAACCTTAATGATTTGTGAACATAAAAAGAAATGATAGCTTTATGAAAACGGCGAATAATGTTGCTTATAAAAATATCATAAATTTGGCAATTTTTTATTAATATTAAGCAATACTGCTTCTAGGAATATCAAAACCGAATGATTTTAAAAAAAATTTATTAACATTCGGCAACGCTTCTTCTAGGAATATCAAAACTGATTAATTTTTAAAAAAATATAAATTTTTTTAGAATTTGTTGAACTCAACTATTACCAAAAATTGAGAAAATAATTTTCAGTAAATATCCAGTATTTGATCTAAATATTTTCTGAAAAAATTTTCTAAGTTCAAAAAAATTTATTTAAGAAAATTTTTAGAGGCAAGCTTCTGAAATTATGCCAGAAGCATGCCACTAAACAATTTTCTTAAAAAACTTAACTTAGGTAATTAATCTTATTCTTACTTTTAACGGCAACCATTTTTAAACTTAGAGTAAATTTTTTCAGAAAATATTTAGATCAAATACTAGATATTTACCTAATTTTCTTATAAAAAGTAATATCTATATCCTGTTCTTGAAGTTATGCCTTAGATTGATGACACAATTATGATATACCATATTAATATAATATGTTAACTATCGATAATAGTAAGGCAGAAGGTCTTCAACGCCGATTTTTATAAAATTCACAGCATAGATTCTAAAAAAAATTGAAATGGGTCATGTCTTTAGGAAAAAAAGCTACAGCCTTTCAAAGTTTAGAAAAATCTCTTAGGCTTTTCTTATACTCTGACTGAGCGGAACTCCATTTTCTCGCACTTAAAGGCGTAGGCTACTTTAGAAATCGCGAAGACTGTAGCCAATATATATATTACAAAACCATAGTGATACAAAATTGATCCTTACAGGTTAGGTCAAGGTTTATAGCAACATCTATCTATACAGGTTAGAGTTAGGTTTATTGCAATATTGATCCTTACAGCCAGCCACATTCATTAGCAGTAGTTGCTAGTAGTAAAGATAGGTTAGGCTGTTTACTTGGGTTTGATAGTTTCTAATAAACCCAACAAAACTTAATCTATCCTAGCTCTACTGCATTAGAATTAGAACATTAGAAATAAAGAGACAGTAAGAAGTCACATGGGCCTATCGAAACTGTTCCAGTCAACCAATAGAACTAATCACCAAACATGCTAATGCAAATCCACAAAGCACCCTTGAGCTTGTCAATAACTTCCATATAAACAAATTCTAAAATATGCTCATACAAATTCACAAAGCATCCTAGGGCTTGTCAATAACTTACATAGGATACTCAAAGTCTACAACTAAAAGAAAAACTATAGCTGAAGACTGAAGTACATGCTTACCACACTACATGCTTTAATATCTTTGTTATAGTAATAATATGCAGTTTAACCTTAATAACTATTGTAACTAAAAACCCGCCAATTTGGCTTTGTCAAAATATACTATATGATACCCAAACCATCCACATACCTATCCAATCCTTTCTTAAATATTGCATTCGGGTCACTCAAAAATCAAATTTTTTTTTTTCAATAATTTTTGGTTTAATTGCTATTGATTCATGTGGCATGCTGCATGAATCAATATTACAGGGCTTGTAGCGGTACACTTTTTCACTTTTTTTACACTTTTTTTAGCTTAGTCATTTTTCACTTTTTTAAGCAATTTTACACTTTTCTTCACTTTTTTGGGGCAAGTTGAGACTTGAATATCTTTTTCTTCTGTTTTACCTGTGACTGAATAAAATGTGGTTTAACTACAAAACAGTTTATTGAACTCAAGAACTGGAAAACATAGGTAAATAATGTTTAAATTTAATTTTCAGGTTGTTTAAAATATTTTAAATAATAATCTGAAAAAAGTTTTGAAATTGGAAATTTTTGAAGATGGAAGGATGTAAGTTTCAAATCTTGGTTGGATAGAACTGATCCTCAAGCCTTCAAAATTAGTGAGTGGGGAAAGAAACAGTCAGACAGCTAAATGTTTTGTAAAATATGCATGAAATGCATAAACATTTCCTCAAATGGCTTCCAGGCAGTTATACAACATTCAAAGAAAGCAGTTCATATCAATTACAGCAAAGTTAAATTAAACAAAGATCAGTTATAATTATTGCCTAGTTGTAATGTAAATCAAAATATGGAAAAATTCAACCGTGATCCAAATTAAACAAGTCCACCATTGCCTCTTATAGCAAGATTATCTCCAAACTGTTATGCTGATCGAGCTTAAAACTACTGCTATGAACAATAGTATGCTTGAAATATGTTGAGATGCTAGGGTCATGCCATGGAAAATCCATACAGACATACTTAGATGAGTGGAAACTAAACAATTGAAAAAAGCTGAACCAGAGTCCCCAAAAAAAATCTATTTGATCTGTATTGGACTCAGTTTTTTAATAAAACCGATCCATCAGTAAACACTTCAAGATTTCAAACAGTTGAAAAGAGTATTAAAAGCTTCACTGTCGCTGTACATGGTAACTGCAATGTGCGAAAGACATACATCAGGCCATAACTCTTAACAGTACCAGGGCATTCTATGTTCAGAGAGACTTTTTAAAGCTTTAATCGACTGTTAAAAAGTGCTCTTAAAATGTATTGATAACAAACCCTTACCTTATTTCTCTAACTTCAGAGGTCCTTTCCATGGGACGTTTACCATATAAACAATACATTGCCTACGTTGGATAGAGAAGAAGAAAAAAAAGGAGACTCAAAATGAAGCTGCAAAGCTGAACAAGACCAAAAAAAATAGCTGAAGATGAAAACAAAAAACAACTTGACCAAAAAAGGAAAAAAATTTCTGATGATGACAACATGCTGAAGAAGCTCGAATGAGGCAGAGCAAATGGAATGACAGGCCAAACTGTTATTGGAATTAATGAAAGATTGAAAGAGCTTTAAGAAAAAAGATTTTAGTGAAGCAAGCTTTGCCCAAGCGATGCTAGTTGTTGTGACTAATGTTCAGAAGAGGCATCTGAAAAAAAGATAGGGTGTGAAAAATTTACAGGGTTGCTGTTGAAAAGAACCGCGAAAAAACAATTCCTCATTCAGACTTTTTCAAAAAAGTTTAATTTCCCCTTAATTTTTATAATTATAGCTTGTTTAATTGTGTAACCAAATACAGTAAGTGTATTTTCAAGTGTATATCGTATTGTTCCAAATTAACACATTAAGATAATACTAAAACTACATTTCATTATTTTTGACAACAGGGTTCATTATATTTTAAACCTACTTCATAGTTCTTTGCATCCTCTGATGAGTTTCAGGCATGTTGTTATAGTAAAGATGTTAGGTCACATTGATTTTTAATAATTGGAAATTTAATGGTGCATACCTAGGCTGTGTTGCTCAAAAATATGTAATTTTTTACAAAAATTCATCTAATTTTTTTTCACCTTTTTTCAGCTTTTCAGTCTTTTTTCACTTTTTTTCAAAATTTTATCACTTTTTTCACTTTTTTTGATAAGAAACTCGCTACAAGCCCTGATATTACCATAAACTTTGCCCTAACTTGTATGGATTGAAGATGCCATAAACCTGGCCCTAACTTATATTGATTGTTTTTTCAGTATATACTAATACTTATTCGTGATCAATGCATAAAAGTTTATCAAAAATTGCTTTTTTAAATTTTATTTTGAAAATTATGATATTTGGTAGATTTTTTTTTAATAAATTCTTAGATTTAAACAATAATATTTGTTATCAGTGTGTAAAACTTTTATTTGAGTAACCTAGGTGAAGAACCTACACTTTTTACTATTAAAATTCATGCCTCTTATCTGCCTACCCAAGAAGTTTATCAAGATCATTTTGAATCTTTATACATTCTCACTATCTTAACTGAATAAGGGGGGCCCCCCCAAAAACCCCTTTGTATCATTTGCAAAACTTAGAAACCTTGCATTTAAGTTCCTGGTCTAAATCATTTATATATATGAGGAACAATACCAATACTGTGGGATACCACTCTTCACTATTTCCCATGATGACTTATTGCCATTTAGTTATGCACACTGTTTTCTATTCCCTAACCACTCTTTAATCCAACCATGACTACTCCACCTATACCACATTGCAAAAGGCTCAATATATAATATCAACTGAATCTCTTCAGTGAAGTCAGTAATATATATATTCCATAAATTCTAAAAGGTTTGTCTGACATGACCTACCCTTTCTGGAAACCATGCTGGGAGTCGTTACAATACTTGCTTTATCCTCCAAATATTTCTCTATATGACCTTTCAGTAACTTTTCCAGAACTTTTGCAACCAGAGATGTTAAGCTAACTGGCCTATAAATCTTCCTTACTACCTTTCTTAACATATGCTGTTTTCCAGTTATCTGGTATCTCACCAAATGTTATAGGTCGCTTAAAAATCAAATACAGTGCCTTTGCAATGCTAATACTTTCCTCCTTTAGAATTCTACCATATATACCATCAGGACCTGCAGCTTTACTTGGGTCAATATGGTCCAGTAAACGTTTAATATATTTTACGTACCTCAATTCAATTCTGTATGAGGATTTAGTTGGTGATACATAGGTAAGCTGGTGTTGCTTATCTTCTATATTGCAATATAGGAAACAATTTCCCTCTTAACATTACTTAATCAAACAACTCAACCTAAAAGTTAAGCAACCTCTGCTAACCTATTTATCAGTAGGAGAGAGAAATATTGACTCTAACATTGCCTAATAAAACCTTACCTAGAAGATAGTAAGTCAACATCAACCAATCTATGTATCACTGGTTAACCTATAGATGTAAAGTAGGAAAAATGTTTCACTCTTATTAATACCTTTTCAAATGCAACCTAAATTATCTTAATTAATTAAACAGTAAATACCAGTAACCTAAATATTTGTTGTATAGCCTTATGAAAACCTCTAAATATTATTGCATTTTTGTGATGGTATACTGTTATTTTAGCACTAAAAACTGGCATTCCATATTTGATGACAAAAAAAAAATTTGTTTACTAAGTCTAGAATAGCAATCTCAAAAGATATTTAAGTCATACACCTCTTACAAACATAAGATTAATCTTTGTGTAACCTGTTCATATAATAAATGTACCTATACAAGCAAATGATCTTATTATATAAAGGCTGTAACTTTATGCCATTTAAAGGTAAAGATTTCAAAATAATTCAACATTTTCAAGTCTTTGACAACTGGATCTGAAAAATAATTTCTAAATATTTAAATATTTACTGCAGCATATTATTTTAAAGATAAGATATGAGAATGTTTAAATTTCTCATCATATTCTCTATGAACCTGAACTTACCTTGTTCATTTTCTGAAAAATATTTTCTAAATAAGTTTAATATTTGCTGTAGCCTAAGAGAATTTTTTAAAACTTCTCATCATATTCTTTGTGAACCTGAACTTTTCTCTGCTTATTTTCTGAATTAGAGGATCTTTATATTGAATTTGCATAATCTGACTATGACTACTTTCATTATCATTGATTCGCCTTTCACAAGTTTTTCTCATAATTTTTTTTATGATTTTGTTTTTAGTTTCTTTTTATGGATATAGGATTCTAAATGTTATACCATCGGTCATTTTGTATTTATCACACTTAAATATTAATATTTTCTTCTTACTTAATTTTTTTTTTTCAATAGTTGTTATAATGTCTAAAGTTATTAATTTTCAGCATCTTCATTTTGAATTGTAGGACTAGTGTTCCGGCACTGCAAAATGTTTTTAAAAAATCTGTAAATATTTTAAATTGGTAGAATATTTTTTTAAAGAAGTAAATAGGTATATATAAATAGTATAAACCTATATATTTATTTATTACTTTAACATTTCAAACATTTGTGTTTTTGGTAAGTTTCTTTTAATTTTTATAACTTAAGATAAAAGGTTTTTAGATATTATTATTATTATTATTATTATTATTATTATTATTATTATTATTATTATTATTATTATTATTATTATTATTAGGGATGTACCGATAGTATCGGTATCGACAGTATCAGCCATTTTGGGTGGTATCGATATTTGTTAATATGGCCGATACTTCTTGTTTTTTGGGTAAAGAATTATGAAACTTTTAGATTCAATAATAAATCTAGTTTCGATATATAAAAGGTTCTGATAAGGAATTCCTTAAGCTAGGCTGAACCCCACAAGAATGGCTATCTCCGCGCCGTTGAACCACTTTAGAGTGCATTTTTAAATAGCCATTAACGGAGTATAGCTTGCTCTGCGTGACAAAAAAAGCATTCACAGAAGTGGAAGCCGCCTTATCAGCAACCCCTGGCAACAGCACTGATAGTGACGATAGCAGCTTTTCAGCAAATATTTTGACTTCCTTTTACAAAAAGTGAGCGGGTCAAAAAGTTGTGTTTGACTATCGATTCACAATTATATTTACAAGAACTGGCAATTACATTGGTTTGCTTGGTACTTCTTTACTTGCTACTTCAAATTTGTGATATTTTCACATTTCATGTAAAAATTCACGTAGCACTGTTATCTTCTCTAAAAAAGAACTTGTTTGTTATTCTGTTCTGTTATTTAAACATCTAGATTAAAATACTTATATATATATATATATATATATTATTATATATTAATATAATGATATATATAATATATATAATATATATAGTATATATATATAATATAAATTATATATATATATATAATATTATAAAAATATATATATATAT
Source organism: Trachelipus rathkii (assembly GCA_015478945.1). Classification (NCBI taxonomy): domain Eukaryota; kingdom Metazoa; phylum Arthropoda; class Malacostraca; order Isopoda; family Trachelipodidae; genus Trachelipus; species Trachelipus rathkii. Next base: position 12,505 of record JABUQX010104441.1, on the reverse strand, counting down.
ATATGATGTGACGATGGGCAAATGCCAGTGGGCAGGCCATTTATAAAATGGGCATTTTCCAGGCATTTGCCCGTTTCATAAATGCCTGCCCAAAGCTGGGCATTTATAAAATTATCATTAAAGGATGAATACTGACAGCATTTTGAAAAATAAAACATTCAAAATATAGTTATTTTATTTTTCGCATTTTTATTTATGTATTGTATTTGTATTTATAAATCTATATCATCACCCAGCCTTCTCTCCCAAAGACTGAAGGGAAAGGTAAAATTAGCGAGAGCGAAAAAGAGAGAAGAATATGACGGAAGTCGAAAGAAAGCCCAGGCCTTACCTCCCCCTTTATATCCTTTAGTGGAAAACTAGTTAGTCAGAAAAGCCACCCTAGAGTCGTTCGCCCAGTGAATCGCAACAGACCCTCAAATGGCCATCTCGTCAAACATTTTAAAACATTAGATAATAAAAAGACAGTAAGAATCCACATGGCCTATAAGACTGTCCCAGTCAAACCAAACAGAACCAAATCACCTACAACATGTTCATGTCAATATCCACAAGCACCCTAGGCTTGTCAATAACTTACATAGTATACACCAAGGTCTACAAACTAAAAGAAAAAAAACTATAGCTAAAAGTACCACGTCAACCACACTACAAGCTTTTATAACTTTATCTAGCATGCAGTTTAAACCTTAATAAATACTAACAAATATCACCACAATTTGGCTCTTAATTAAAAATTTATGATATATTATTATCATAACCATCATTATACCTATCCAATCCTTTCTTAAATGTGCAATCAAATCATACGTACTCAACAACCTCCTGTGCAAACAGTTTCAAAATTTAACAATCTGTGAATGAATTGCGTTCTTACATCAAGATGCATGCTTTCTCTTAATTTTGGCTATGCCCCTGGGTCGACTTTTTAAGTGCTCTTACTCGATGAAGAATTTATGTTCTCTGTATATAAATAGAGTGTAATTATTTTGTAGATTATGCATATCCCCCCTCTGAAGAAAATCGGCCTTCTACAAAACATCCTAACTCCTTCAGCCTCTCCTCATAGCTCTTACCCTCAAACCCAGAAATCACTCTTGTGTCTCTACATTCGCTCTCTCATAGCATATCTAGTCTTAAATAAGGACAAACCCTGGCACGAATACTTCCAATACGGGCCTACAAGCTATTATTTACAGTTTCTTACTAACTTCCTTGCTCTTGTGGAATAGACATTGCAATTATTATGCCCAGCATCTTAATTTATTCCTAGCTTCCTCCCCTTCCAAACATGATAGCTACTTCAAATTACTGCTATAATCACATCTAAATCTTTTTCTTGGTCCACAGACTCAAGCCAATCCCCATTCATATTGTAGTAAACACTTTTATTTGAGGAACCTAGATGAAGAAACTTAATTCATTCATTCATATTCATTCATTTGCCACTTATCTGCCCACCCAAGAAGTTTATCAAGATCATTTTGAATCTTAATACATCCTTCACTATTCCTTATCACTATTTAATACCACATTGGTATTATCTGCAAACTTAGAAACCTTACATTTAAGTCCTTGATCTAAATAATTAATATAGGTATATGAGGAACAATAGTTACTCCAGCACTGAACCCTGTGGGACACCACTCTTCACTATTTCCCATGATGACATTGCCATTTAGTTGTACACTGTTTTCTATTCCACAAACACTCTTCAATCCAACCATGTACCACTCCACTTATTTTTTATCGCAATAACTTCTTTATCAGCCGTATGTGGGGAACTTTATCAAAAGATTAGATAAAGTCTAAATATATATATATTTAATATCAAGACTTTAGCAAAGTTTTTCATAAGGTTCCCCACATAAGGCTGATGAAGTTATTGCAAGTCAAGGCCCAGGTGGGCCACAACCATACCCCCTCTCAAAACCACGGAATTCACTCCTATTATGCACCTTTCTTTTCACCTCTTCCAAACTCACATTTCTCTCCTCCAGGCATTCCTTTACTGACTCAATCCACTTTTTCTTCGGTCTCCCAGCCGGTTGATTCCCAGCACACTCACCACTATACATCCGCTTAACCAACCGACTATCATCCATCCTTTCCACATGACTAATCCATCTCAATGTAATTTCATTTATTTTCTCATTTACCCCTTTCTTCACACCACGCAACTCTCTAATATGTTCATTCCTCATTTTATCAATTCTCACACCTAATACCTTCCTAAGATTGTCCATCTGTACACATTGTACTTTAGATCTATACCTCTTATTCCAGACCATAGTCTCATTACTATACATTAACACCGGTAACAACATATCCCTCATGCATACCCTCATGTACTCAAGACTTAGTCTCTTTACACCACCAACGATTTAAATTGCACCAGCAACCTTTTTGCCATTCACAAACTTTTCTACTACCAGTCTGCAATCATCCGCCCTTTATCCAAATATATACTTATATGTGTAATTCAATTTTGTTCTTGCAGCTGCTTCACATCTAACATAACTTCACACGAGGACTTTCCTCACTCACAGCCATAACCTTATTTATCTCGTTTTACTTTCAAACTCCCCTTTTACACACCCTGGCAAATCTCTATACAAATCTTCTTAAACTCTCTTTCGCCACAAAAACCAAATCATTTGCATATAATAGCGGTAGGGCACCCTCCACTCTTTCCATTCTCCATCCATTCCGACACCATCCCCTGCCACCCCTTACCTTATATTCTTTCATAACCCTATCAACATACAAATTGAATAACCAAGGATACCTAACACATCCCTGCCCTCAATCCACTATGAATATTTAAATCATCAGCTTCGTCCTTGTTCGTTCTGCGGCTTCACTATCTGTCATACGATACGCTGATTCCATTCAGGAGCCTACACCAACACCATACAGTATTTGATTAACACCTGCCACAGAGCTTTCCTATTAATCCGATCATACACCTGTTGCAGGGCCAAAATTTTCCCATAAAACCTAAAATACAATTTATTTTATCTTCTTCTCATTCCTCACATGCATTTGCTTCAATGTAAAGATCCCCTCTACCACTTCTAAAATGACCTTGTTCTTCACCAATCAGCCCCTTCCCGTCACTTAAAGGAAAACTCACTTTTCGACCAACATACCAGTTATTTCTTCCCTACAACAGCTCAATAAACTAATTCCCTCTAATAATTCCTACAGCACAGAGTATCCCTTCATACCCTTATTATTACTTACTGCTCCTCCAATCCCTACGGATCCTATACCCTCCATAAACGCTTGTTACACAACTTCCAAATCCAATCAATCACCATCTCGTCTCCATCCTTGATCATTTCACAAGTAATTTCATTCTATACCTGCAGATTTACCATTTTTCAACTTTTCACTCTATTGACCCATTTTTTGTTTTTGTTTTTTTCTTAGAATAGACTCAGGGCATAGCCTATTTCAGGAGGGACTTTCCTACGGTAATTTCCGTTCACGTGGCCGAACTAGGACTCGAACCCACGACCTGCCATGCGACTCCGTCGCTCAACCGTTTGAGCCACGGTAGCGGTACCTCCTACTTGCCAATGACCTCATCCCGAAGAAGGAACAATACATTATTATTCTCTCTTATGAAAATCGACCAACAATCCATCAAAACACACATACATCCTCACTTCCTTTTGACACTACTGATTTCCCTCTCTCATTTACACGTGTCCACCAAATCCGTGGCCTCCTTTACTCTGTCTGACTACGCACACGAAATTTGTCTCAGAAGGGTTGATACGCACTTAGCTTCTACACAGCCGCGCTCACAGATTTATTTCATCAGAGGCTCACAGGTAGAGATATAAAAGGCAACCGACCTTTTACAACCATGTTCAATACTGCAACATTTATTCACTACATTTCACTGGAGTTATAACATATAATTCAAAAATATATGCATTTATTTTATGAACCTTATATATAATATTAGCCAAAATTTATTATATATAATATATATAAGAAATACAATTATGAATATATAATATATTAATATATATATTATATAATATATATATTTAATATTTAATATAATATACATATATATATATAATAAGTATAGAGAATAATATATTATATATATATATATAATATATATATATATATAAAGATATTTTTATAATATTTACAAATAAACACAATTTCAGTACTTTAAGACACATTATACATATAGACATACATATTATATAGCTAACTTATATAACTTCCATGTGGTAATAAATAAGTAGAGTGAGAAATATTGAAAGCAATTGATCTGATCTTAATCTCTATTTTAATTGTTGTATTATTTTTTGTAAAGCTATAATTGAAGCAACTGTTGTTACCAAATATAGATCGAACATACCTTTATCCTCAAGAATTTACAATATTGAGTACTTTTGCTAATTTCTGATGAATATATATGTGAATATGCTTTATAATTGGATGTAGCGTAAATATATTACTTATAGTTTTATTTATTTATTTTGCGGTGATATTTTGTTTTCCATTATTATAGTTTTTAGAATTTTTAAACTATATACTATATATAGAGTAAGCAAAATACTTTATAGTATTTAACTTATAAGCAAATGTAATAGGCAAGTAAAATCTCTCGCCAAAGTAATCTTTAATTAGTTTCTAGGATAATTCTCTCACTTTCTTTTTACACTTTTATCATATAATTCCATAACGTCTCTGTCAAATAGACAACCGGAAAGGTTCTCTATTTATATCCCCAATTGCCTTCGAGACTAACTCAACCATTTCTTTTTTTCAATTTTAATGATTATGTATATATAAAATTCATTAATGGATGTACCGGACATATTTGAAAATATAGAATAAATATATATATAAAAATAAAGATTATTTTTTATATCTAATGTATATATCATAATTAAATCAATGTGGCTAATATTATATTCTGTAGATAATTAATATTTTATGACTATAATACAATACATTAAACCTTTCATTAATTATATAGAGAAACTCTCTTATAAAGAAAGATATACGTATCCACAATCTCTTATTAAAAGTATATCAACAATGAGTGCTATCAAATTGCAGCCTACAAATTTGAAGTATATTCCATTATGAGTATTTAAATTGTACGCAATGTATCATGAAAACAATCAATGAGTCACTTAGTTTTTATAGTAAATAAATAAGACCCAATACTCTGAAAAATACAACAATGCAATATTGACTATTCACTTAAGACTTGTTGCGAGTAGTATCAATTATTATGCCACTAAGTTAAAAATAAATGAAATGAGCTCAGATGGCATTATATAACGTTGTCTAGACAACCAGTTGCTAAATAGCATATCATATAGATGTAGTGGATTTCTGTTAACTTAGAAGTAAAATCAAAGGAATCTGTCTTAGTTTTGCAAATTTTATAAATAATTAGACTAATACTAATATAATATTTGTCACTATAATAATATCAATGAAGAAACACATTATAATGGTGGTGTTTTTAGTTTCTTTCAAAATGAAATAATATATCTTAGGTTATTTGCTCAAATACTAAATAGATATACATGCTGTTAATAAGGTGAGTATATAAAAATCTCATAAATGATTATTCAACTGTTACTTTTCAGGAAAATATTCCTTTTCATTTGATTATTTTTTTTAAACCTTCATAAGTTTATAGTATATAAAATAATATTTAAAATTGTCCTATAAAAAATAATCAATATATATCAACAGTGAGTGATGTAAATAAGTGATAACCAATGTAAACTATCTACCTCAAGTTATAATGGACGTAAAATATTATCTCTTTACAAAATCTATATCGTGTTCCTCTTATCTTCCATTAGACGTCAAGGACAGATGATGATAATTCGACGCTTTATATCGACATTCAACTAATGCATCCACATTTAACTAATGTATTTAACTAATTTAACTAGCATATCGCCGTATAGAATCTGAGTATGCACCATATACCGATAATTAATAAGAATATCCCAGGATGATATAAGTATATCGTATAAATAGATAGAGTTCTATACTATTGAGGAACATCGAGAGAGAAATAGAGACTACAGCTTCAACTAATGCACTGGTCGCATATTTGCGCCAACGCACATTAATTTATTCTTTAAACAAATGTTCGATATAATCTTCTTCTCTTGTTTTACCACCACGAACACCACGCCCACCGCGACGTTGCGCACGGAACTCATGCACCCGCCCTTAAATAGTCTCTTATCAATTTATGGTGCGTTTTAAATTGAAAGTATTGTGAGCAAATTGTGAATCTCAGACTTTATTGCCATTATTTTCCCTAATTCTATTTTTAATGTGCTTGATTTCATGAAACGAACGATATTCAATTCCTTATTGTAAGAGGTTCATCATCTTGGCCTCACAGGTGGTACCCACAACCTAATACCCTACTTCACTTGAATTATCTCCCGTACATTCATCATCTGTGTATTTACACCGTTCTACTTTAGTACCTCTACTCAATACTCACATGTCTTCTCCTATACTAGACATGTCGCTATATATATATTCAGCCGACTCAATCCTATATAACTTTCTCTTCGTCTCCCAGTCACGGTATCTCGAGTTCCCAACACACTCACACTATACATCCGCTAATACTACAATATATATATACCGGTACCGACTATCTAATATCATTACCTTTCCGACTATAATATATGTGATCCAATACTCACATTACTTTCAAGACCTATACTTTATACTAATTATATTTATACTTCATCTATATTCTCTATAATATCGATATACATCCTACATATTTTTATTTTAAATAGTCTTATATTTTACTATAGTATCATAACACCATAGCTATGATCCCTAAGTATAGATTCTAAACTAACCTTTCATATAATCTAACATACAAAACTGTCATTAATTTCCTAAGAACCAAAGCGTTTTTCTTGGTTCGGAAGCGATACGATATATAATAAATAATCATACTTAATATATGAGCTAATCAAATCAATTAACCCTCTAATTAGTATAAGTTACATCTAGCTAGACACTCTCAAGACTTAGTCCCTTTACATATACTATATATCTTACTACTACTCAACTCAATATACCTGACTACTACTTTATCAATATCGTACCTACTACAACTACTACAAATTTCATATACATCCTCTCTTCCTTCTTGCCTTTAACTTGATTCTGATACTGTGATTGTCTTACCTTTGTTTCTTACCCAATCAACTACACAGTTTCCATAATCAATTTCTGCCTTATACGAGTATACATCGACTCATCTTTAGAATAAGTTAATTTCATGTCATCATTCCTCGCTCTACAAAGTTTCGTCTTCCCTTTCATTTCATCTTATCATTATATATCAATAACTCCTTCACAAACTTTGATATGGAATTAGTCTCACTTCTACATTCTCAACAAACCTATATATACATCTATTACTCTTATTAATATAATTTCATTTATGTTACTTTCATATACCTATTCCATTTATCTAATTTTACATTACATCCTATTTACTCAAATATCTATCCTTATTTAAACTTCTATATTAATAAAGTTCAGCTCTCTTATAATTCTATTCATTTATCATTTTCTGATTATGTTTATATTTTTATATTATTATTATATTATAATTATTTATTATTATTGATATTATTAATTAATTATTTAGATATTATAATTTAATTATATATAATTAATATATTATTTAATTATTATCATATTATTTTATACTTAATTTATAATTTATTATTAATTTAGAATTATATTTTAATAATTATTTATATTATTAATATATTATATTTTTAATATTAGTAGATTGATATTTATTGATTATATTATCATTTGATCATTCATGCATAAAATGAATACTTGATATTAATTTATTACACAGTTATACAATCAAAAATATGATATTATTTGATTCTCTGCATTCCATTCTATAAATAGTGATAAATAATATATCATAATTTTATAGAGCTCCATAAGAATAAATAACGAGAATATGTATCTTAAAATCTATATATTTATATATTCATAGTGTTTTGAGATATATATCTGCTCTAAATATTGATTAGCTAGTATATAATTGAGTATACGCTCATAAACTATTATAAACCTATTGTCAGATAACTAAATACTACCTTTGTTTGAATAAATGACTCGTGAGCACAGGAAGATTATAATAGTTTAGTGTGAAAACATAAAAAAAAAAATCTTAAAATACAAGGATGATCTGTGCGACTGACACTAAAGTATTTATAAAGTGCTGAGTGTTACTTATGTAATCTATATTCTCTAATTGTTTTTTATTATCATACATGATCGCTCTAGTGACATTTTTCTTTGTTTTTTGTTTCTCTTTTCTTCTATGTGTCAACTGTATGTCACGTTCTTAAATACGTCCCTTCCCATGAATTGCAAGTAAACTCCTTTGTGTAAAGAGATACCATACTTCTAGTCATAGCGCATGAGCTGCATAGAGAGTGGTTATCCAATATATGGATTACAGTATCTAAAGTCTTCGATCTCTATGGGACTTAACAATTATGTCCTACGGTTGCAGCAATTCGCTATGAGTAACTCATTTGGCATCCATCGTTGGTCTCATTGAGACGATGACTCACCTGCCATCGAAGTTACTCTCCAATCTCCGGGTGAGAATTGAATAATCCTCAGAGATGTGAAATTTCATAGGGATAGGGGTATACTGTTCGTTTTAAGCAACATCGCGCACAAAAGATTTGATGAACAGATGTCTAGAACAGTGTTCATGGTAACTAGAAAGATATAGTTCTTTCAAACGCTATTCGGCTGACCGTGAGCACAGACCCACTCTTGCAAAGATGAACATAACTCTCTCGCCAATAATAGTTGACTATGTGCATTCAACACAAACTGGCTTTCTCGGAGTAGGGCATAACAGTTGTATTTATAAGGCTGCCAATTTTAAATCGAGAAGTTACAAGTCCTGAAGAAGAATAAGAAGAAAAACTGCTTTGAATGTGAAGAAATTATTATTCTTGATGATAGTTCTCACTGGCATTGAGGATTTACCTGAATTTTTTGTCTTTCAGGAGATCACCAATATGATGGCAAGCATTGGAGACCAACAGTAACTGCTCTTCTGAATTTCATTAATTCCTTTCTCAAGTCACTCTCGCAGTGTGAAGATAAGCTATGTAGCTCAGAGTAAGAAATTAATTGCACTCTATGGTCACTCTAGGTAAGTCCTACTACCGAGTCCTGTTATTTAACCGCACTTGTCCACTCAAAAATTTTTCAATTGCAAGTCTCCACCAGTTGTGCTACTGGTGTTAAGCTTAGACAGAAGAAATTATGGAGTATAATCAGATTCCGATATACCATAGAAGGATATTCTGTATGACATGTGTGTTATATAATAAATTGCATACACATCTCAGACTGCCAGGGATAGTGTTCTCTGGATTAGTGCGAGAAGACTTTTGCGACGACATGAGCTCCCATTTTGCAAAATGTGTAATCATCCCAATATTTGTACACTAATTGCATATTGCCTAAGAGAGTATCCCCTATCTGTGGCACTATGGAAGGATAGTTCACAATATATACCAATTAGTGTATGCTCAGATAGAAGCGATAAATAGGGATTTCAGAAGTATTTCCATCATGTTTTATTAATAATGGTATCCGTGTATATGCTTCATGGACAACAAGTACCTAAAGCAGAGGAGAAAATAAGAAAGGTTAAGAATGATTCTTGTTAACATTACAATATGTGCCACACAAATCTAGGCGATAGTTAAGGCTCTCAATTCTTTGTGGTGTGCCTATCCGAAAGAAGTCGCATCAGGAATCTGTGGATGAGAGTCTTGCACTTTTAAGCTGTGTTTACTAACACTAAGTTAATGAGAAAGAGAGATATTCATGTGAAGTCAAAATCCATTCACTCTTGCCATCCTAATAACACAAATAGTTCGAGTGAGTTTAATTCAGTTTTGCATTTAATTGTGAAAAGTATGATATCAAATCCTTTTCCCTATATCTTCTTCTACACGATATCACTTTCGAGTTATTTCAGGTTGGAGAAGATTCACTTGTTGCAGCCTTGATTTCCTACACGTTATTATTCTAATCAATTATGCAAGAAGATCTTAAGACTCTACGAATTAGTCCACTTAATTCAACCATGAGCGATAGATTATTTGGTATATGGTTCACGATTCACGATGTTGATGGAGGTGTGTTGCACGGTGTTTTGTCCCTTCTTTACGTGTACCTTTCCTTCCAACTGCAGTGACATTGTGACATGTTAGAACTGAACTACATAAAGACTCTTGTGCCACAAGGATTTCTTTTCTCGAAGCAGGCTTATTAGTTACAGGATAACTAGGCCATAGGACAGGTGACTTCCAAAATGACCTTCTGCATTATTAGAAATGGTCCTGTGGTACGATATTGCCTGACTGGCTTTTCAGGTTGTTAGCAACTGGTCAACAGGACAATACGAGTACTTTATGTGTGACGGAAATCTGCGCGGGTTTCCAAAGATACAGATGCGCTATGGAATGGTCTGACAGTAATATCACTGTTCATTCGTTGTTTTCTCAACATACTGAACCATCTTCGTGGACATATAGCGTTGGAATAGAAAAAAATACAATATAGCGATCTTGCGCATATTGGTTTTTATGTGCTATTCACCCAGAACTCGCGTATGTAACACAATTCTAGAATACCGGGCCAAAAATGCAGGTCCTTGTGATAGGTGGTGCGTTTTTTATTTAGCCAAATCGCGAAACCTCTCACTGCGAGTCACCAGGCCATTTCTTTGGACCATATCTTTATGTGATAAATGTACTTTTTCAAGATAACTTTTAATGCTCGGATAGAGACAGAAGAATAATAGGTGAATAGCATAAGTGGTTCAGATAATATAATAATTGAATTAAATAGTGAGAATTATAATGATACAGTATTATATTAGATTTGATATGCACCAGTAGTAAGTATATAGAATCCTATCTGTTATCGTGATAGCTACTAGTAGAATATATATAACACTTGAACAGTTAAACTCATAATATAAACTTCCTATTATTTAGGAACTATGAATATAGTAGTAGACTGGTCAGAAAAATATGTGGTTATAATTGAAATATCCATATTTACTTGTATAATATACTACATAAAGAGATAATTGCGAGGAAGAGAAAGTTATCGAGTATTGAAATATTATCGCGAACTCCCAAGTTGACATAGGAACGATTGGATCGGCGATTACGAAGTCACTATTTGGCGTGATGACTCATTATGAACGATGACTCCTCGGGAGTACGACAGATGACGATGGACTAAAACTTGAAAAAAATATCCTCGATTATTTGATAGAATTTCTCTCTCTCTCTCTCCTATTTCCTCCATGTGCCTCTTCTTATTTCAAACATTCTTAGATATAATATAAGAGTGAGAAGTATTTACATTTACCAAACAAATGAATATGTCTTTAGTAAATGATTAGAATGAAATTTTGTATAATAATATTTTTGATATTTATGAAGTTATGTTAACAATATGTGTTATTTCAGTATGGGTTTGAATAAATTAGAGTACAAAATATATATAAATATAAATAAATTGTATTTGATAGTTCATGTATAAATCCACTTTTTTTGATAGTAAAATTTCTTGGTAATTTATATTATATATAAAGTATATATCCCTTTATTATCTGATATTTCTCAATAGACTTATAATCAAGCGCCAAATTTACTAGGTAGTGTATTTAATTAATTAAGGAAAATCCTTCTAAAAATATATAGGATATTTTACGTTTTACAACTCCGTCATTTAATTTATAGGAATACCCCTATATATTACTACAAAAAAATAACGAATTTTATATTTATATATGCCGGCCTCCATGTAGACAGAAGTGAGCGAGTCAGGCCTAATATGGTTAGACTGTTGATAAGTTCATGGCGAAATTGGCATTGAGATCTTATTCACCTTCAAGGCTGATCGACATCTCAACAATCCACAAAGAAGTAATGTCCTTTAGCTAGGATCAAATTTATGTGCCTATGAAATCGATCTCCAATAGAACCAAATAAAATTAATAATAATAAATTCAAAAATTTTATGAGCAATACTATGATATAAATAAATAAGTATAGATGATAGATAAATAATAAGTGATTATAATAATTAACTACGAAGAATAACATAGGATAGATAATAATGCTGAATAATATAATCTAATCCAATACAGAAGAGAATCTTTTACATAAATTAAGTAGAGTAATAATAATATTAATCAATGGAAATGAAAAAAGTATTTATTAATGGAAGATGAGGGAGACATGTTTGTGGTCCGTTAAGGCGATTTCTTATGTCAAGTGGCTGTTCCTCAATACATGTTATAAAATATTTAGACCAGGGGGACTTAAATGTAAGGTTTCCAAGTTTCAGATGATAGCAAATTGGCTACCTCAAT
>JABUQX010104440.1:0-12984 GCA_015478945.1 Trachelipus rathkii | reverse complement strand
TCCCTTGATCTCTTTCTTGTATCTTAATTAGAAAAAGAAAACATGGTTGTTTTCAATGCCTCAAAACCCACTCCTTCATACTCAGCATAATCTCTCCCATCTTTAATCCTTCTCGTGATTCTAATTCAGCAAAGAAAAACATGGTTGTTTTCAATGCCTCAAAAACCCACCTCCCTCCATACTCAGCATAATCTCTCTCTCTTTGATCTTTCGTATCTTCACTAAACAAAAAAAAACATAGTTGTTTTCAATGCCTCAAAACCTAAGCTTCTTTCATACTCAGTATAATCTTACTCTCTCTCTAACTCTTTCTTTGATCTTTCCTGTATCTCTAATTAGGGGCACAAAATGGTTGTTTTCTGTTGTCCGCCTCAAACCCACCCTCCTTACACCAGCACAACTCCATCTCGATCTGACTAATATACAGCTTTTACTGCCCTAAAACCCACTTCATACTCCAGTATAATCTGCCCCTCTCTCCCATCTTTGATCTTCTCGTTTCTAATTAGCAAAGAAAACATGGTTGTTTTCAATGCTTCAAAACCCCAGTTCATCATACTCAGCATAATCTCTCTATCTCTTTTGATCTTTCTTCCATTTTAATTGGAGCAAAGAGAACATGGTTGTTTTCAATGCCTCAAAACCCACTTCCTTCTTTATACTCAGCATAATCTCTCTCTCCCTCCCATCTTTGATCTTTCTCTATAATTTGGGCAAAGAAAACATGCTTGTTTTCAATGCCCAAAACCCACTTTGGCCCTCAATCCTCTCTCTCTCCCATCTTTGATTTTTCTCATACCTGAAGCAAAGAAAACATGGTTGTTTCTCAATGCCTCCAAAACCCACTTCCTAATACTCAGCATAATCTCTCTCTCTCTCCCATCTTTGATCTTTTTCGTATCTCTAATTGGGGCTAAGAAAACATGGTTGTTTTTAAATGCCTCGAAAAACCCACTTCCTTCACACTCAGCATAATCTCTCCCATTTTTGGATCCTCTCAAGTTGGGTTGAAGAAAACATGGTTGTTTTCTTTAATGCCTCTAAAACCCACTTCCTTCATACTCTTCTTTTGATCTTCTTTTGATCTTTTCTTTATTCCCTTGTGCTACTGAGGCAATGAGTCGATACATCTCAAAACCCACCTCCATAACTCAAAGCATAATCTTTCATCTTTGATCTTTCTCGTGATTCTATGAGCATTGCCGTTTTCAATGCCTCAAAACCCAATTCTTTCTTCATACTCATAATCTCTCCCATCTTTGAATCTCTTCTCGAATTTCTAATTAGCAAAGAAAACATTCCTTAACAATGCCTCAAAACCCACTTCCTTCATAATCAGCATAATCTCTCTCTCTCTCCCATCTTTGATCTTTCTCAGATCTTCTATCAGTAAAGAAAACATATTTCTAATGCTCCTCAAAACCCACTTCCTTCCATATACTCAGCATAATCTCTCACTTTGATCTTTCTCGTATTCTAATTGTTCGTAAGAAAACATGGTTGTTTTCAATGCCTCAAACCTAATTTCCTTCCATACCTGCATAATCTCTTCGACCAGCAAAGAAAACATGGCCATTTTCACTGCCCTCAAAACCCAATTTCCTTCCAAGCACTAAAGTATAATCTCCCTTCAATCTTTTCTCGATCTCTAATTAGCTATGAAAACATGGCTTAACGCCTAAAACCCACCTCTTTCATACCTGGCATAATCTCTCTTTGACTCTTCTCTCAGATATCTACTCAGCAAAGAAACATGTGGTTGTTTTCACGTGCCTCAAAAAACCCACTCTTCATATAATTCTCAGTATAATCTCTCTCTCTCTCCTCATCTTTTTCATTTCAAGAGAGCAAAAAAGGTCAATAAAACATGGTTGTTTTCTAATGGCTCAAAACCCACTTCCTTCATAATCAGCATAATCTCTCTCTCGTATCTCTAATTGGGCAAAGAAAACATGGCTGTTTTCACGCCTCAAAACCCACCTCCTTCCACACTATCTGTCACTTCGTCTCCTATTCTGGATCTTTCTCGTATCTCTAATTGGGCCACAAAACATGGCTTGCTTTCAATGCCCCAAACCCACCTTCCATACCTACCATAATTTCTGTATTTGATCTTATTTTGACCAGCAGAAATATGGTTTCACTGCCTCTAAACCTACTCTCCTTTTCTTATGGCCTCAGTATAATTTCTCAGATTCTACTCAGTAGCATGGCTGCCCTTAAAACTCCATCTTTCTGCGCACTCCAGCACCTTCTCTCACCAGTAAAGAAAACATGGTTTTCACGCCCTAAAACCCACCTCCTTTCCTGGCGCATCAGCATACCTCTCTCTCCCATAAGCCTGATCTTTCAGATCTCTAATTCAGCAGAAAACATGGCTGTTTTCAATGCCCAAACCCACCTCCCTTCCATACCTGCATAACCCCTTTGATCTTTTCTCGCATCTCTAATCTCAGCAAGAAAAACATGGTTGTTTTCAATGCCTCAAAACCCACTTCCTTCATCCTCAGCATAATCTCTCTCTCTCCTATCTTTGATCTTTTTTTTCTCAGATCTCTAATTAGCAGTTAAAAACATGGAGCAGCTTCTTAATTCCTCAAACCCATTTTATACCAGTATAATCTTCTTTTCTATTCTACCAGCAGCAGCAGCCATGGAGCAGCTTCAATGCTCTAAAACCCACTTCCTTCATATACTTCAGTATAATTCTCTCAGATTCTATCAGTAAAGAAATATGGTTTTTCTACGCTTCAAAACCTACTCTCCTTCTATGAATTCCTCAGTAATAATCTCCCATGCTCTGATCTTTCATCCCCAATTGGGCCAAGAACAAGGCCGTTTCTCACCGCTTCTAAAACCCCACCTTCCAAACTCGTTACAATCTCTTTGGACCTCTCTGATCTCTAATTGGGGCAAAGAAACATGGTTGTTTTCTAACGCTCCCAAAACCCACCTTCCATACCAAAGGACCCCCCCCCCCGTATCTCTCACTAGCAGAAAACATGGCCACCGCCTCAAAAACCCACTTCCCTCTTATACTCAGCATAATCTCTCTCCCCCATCTCTGATCTTTCTCAGATCTCTAATTGAGGTAGAAGTTTTCAATGCCTCAAAACCCACTTCCTTCATACTCAGCGTAATCACCTCTGATCTTTTCTCGTATCTCTAATTAAGAAGAAAACATGTTGTTTTCAATGCCTCAAAACCCACTTCCTTCATACTCAGCATAATCTCTCTCATCTTTTTGGCTTTTTCGTCTTTAATTGGGGCAAAGAAACATGGTTGTTTCTTTTCTAATGCCTCTATAAACCCACTCCCTTCATACTCAGCATAATCTCTCTCCCCCCATCTTTGATCTTTTCTGTATCTTTGACTTCAAGAAATATGAGCTTTTCAATGCTCCTTTAAACCTTAATTTTTTTCATGTGAGCATCTTCAGATCTTCCATCAGCGAAAGAGGTTGCTTAATGCCTCAAACCCCACTCGGCATCAAGAGACCTCTCTCTTGTATTCTAATTAGTAAAGAAAAATATGGTTTGCTTTTTCAATGCCTCAAAACCTGGCCTCCTTCATACCTGAGACAATCTCTCCCCCATCTTTGATCTTTTCTCGTGATCTTCAATAGGGCAAAGAAAAACATGGTTGCTTAATGCCCTAAAAACCCACTTCCTTCATACTCTGAATACTCTTCCAGACAACAATCACCTTACAAAACACCTCAAACCTCCTCCTCTTTTCTTCTAATTTTGATTTACTTTTATTCATGATCTTCCTTGTAAGGATCACGTGACCAAACTGCCATGTCAAGCGCCTGAGGCGCCTTCAGACCTACTACTTGCTCTGTATATCGGCGTTGTTTCGCCCTTTGTATAGAGAATGCATCTGGAGTGTTTCTACATGTAGTGCCTCCTTGATAAGGTGAAGTTTATTAGGCTTCTCTCTTTCTCTCTCTCTCTCTCACACACACACACATGCGTGTAGTAATTTGCCCCGTTCGTTTTTTCTCTTACTCTTTTTACAAATTCAACATCTATCCGCTTTTACTTTCTTCAAATAATCAATTAAGTTCTCAACTATGTGAATATAATATGCATATAAATAAAATATAATTGAATAGAATATTAATTTAAGATTAGGAACTACAACAACGAGCGTTTGGAGACGGTCCTACGGTTTAGGATATTCAAAGAGGATGCTGGAGATAAACGTCATTTTTTTAGTAGGACTAAAAATGAGAAGTCGGTTTCGATCTCAAGTCTGTAAAATTCCTTTTATTTGAGTAATGTATTTTTCATTAGTGTTATGTTCTTTATGTTTTATTCTTTTTATATTTTATTGGATTTAATGTGGTAATGTATGAGATTGATTATATACATATGTAATAAACGCTCATGTGCCATAAAAAATAAGACCAACATGTGATCTATACAAGCGTGCAAACAACACGCGTTCGTTGTTGGGACTACCTCTAAGTCTTAACTTTCAAGATTATTATTATTATTATTATTATTATTATTATTATTATTATTATTATTATTATTATTATTATTATTATTATTACTTGTTGAATATTCTATAACGGTATATTCAACGAATTGCTTCTTTATAACTCTGTGCTATTATATTTTAATGTGAGTTTCAGAAAAATTGGTAGTTTTATTCCGAAAACGTTTGTCATCGAGGTTTCTCATGAACTTTGTATGGAATTAGGAGAAGACGATTTGAATTTCCAGAACCACAGATTAAAGATTTTCACTCACATTCTGAAGATAATTATCGGATTAGTATATCCGATATATATAGTCCATAAATATAGTCCATTTTGTAAATAGTAAATTGTTTGTAAATTATCACGATTTTCTCTTTCTTTTATTAACATCACTTTTTAAATAAGATTTGTTCCTTGCTTTGATTTAAGTAATCTTATTAGGATTTTTAAAGATTAATCAGTATTCTTAATAAGAAAATTTTACCTTTCATTATAATTAAAAGTAAGTCAAAGTTTTTATTGGCTTTGCTTTCAAGAAACAAGCTCGAGTTACGGCAATTGAGTCTCTTGAAAGGAAAGGAAACGTTTTGTGTCGGTAGAAATTAGTATTGAAATTAGTTTTGATCTTCAATTCAGTGGAAAGTATGTAGATATCCGGCCTTTTGCCACACAAGTCTTCATAAAAAAATAATAATAAAAAGCAAAAGGGAAATAACAAGCTTGAAGAACACCAAAACTGTAAATGAGAAAAATGGTTCCAGAGAAAAGGATAAATACCAAAAGGGGAAAATTTGGAGGATAAAGCTTGGATCGAGAGACTACCAAAAAGCTTTCATTTGACAGACAGAGACAAAAAAGTTTTTAAGTTAAGGGGTAAGCTTCATAGGATAAGTTTTGAGAATCAAAGGGGGAATGGACGGCGTAAATGGACCATGCGCCTTCATAGTATTAAGATTAATAGAGAAGAAATCACTTGCATAGCGCATGTGGTAACAAACCAGACTCGATGACAAAGGGTCTGGGTTGGATTCCTTTAGAGAAACTCTCTACAAAAGTTTCGCTACTCGATTAAGGGCAAAAGACTGAGATGTGAATTTGATGAAAAATCTTTAAAAGAAAATACGATATTTGGCATCACTGAATTGGAGGAAGTGAGATGGAGGAAGAGGAATCATTTTGTGAAATTAAAGGCAAAAGGTTTGAGCAACAAATTCAGGCTTAGCAGAAGGTAATACACCTGATGGAGTCGTTACATATAAACAGAGGGAAGGAGCAAAGATAGGAAGTTAGTATATCACGTTAGCTCTGGAATGTTCATTTTTAAGCAAACATGACATAGGATTGGGATATAAGCCAGAGGAACCTCGCAAGAGATAATTAGGAGTGTATAAAACTAAGTACGGAGAGAATTATGGTAGGGCTAGAAATTTCTACAAGTTTGTCAGCTAAAAAGAGTATTAACAGGGCAATATGAGAATACCTGTCTACTTAATTTTTTGTATGTAAAACCTCTCTCTTACTCTTGCTCTGTGTAGTAACTGAACATCGATTATGTATTATACTAGGCTATTAATAACACTCAATCAAATTAATGATTGTGCCATTCTTAATTAATACATAATAACTATTTTTTTTGGAATTGAATTGTAATGAGTTCAAGACCAATAACGCACGTGTATAAAAGAGAACATTAGTTAGACATCAATGACTTGAATTTAGAGTCAGACTTAAGACGCGAGAAGAGGAAGTTCGCGTACACAAAAACGAGACCTTAAAGCAACAATGGGCTTAGGATGCTTTGTGTTGTCTCTTAAGCATTCTGTTTCTGACATAATTATAAAGGATGTCAGCTATATCTGAGAGTAAGATGCAATATTACTAGCATTTGTTCCACTTCGTGAACATGCGCAAGGAGGTATATATAGTCAGTAGTGACATTTTAAACTACAGTAGGCTCAAGGCTTTACTGCTTTTCTCGAGAGTCAAAATGGAATAGTATGCGCAAGTTATCTCGTCTCTGATAAGAAACCTCTAGTAGATATATTGATATGTAATCGATTATACGTATGTCTTCGTCATATACTATGTTTTAACTACTTTTTAATATATTTATTGGCTTTATGATAAGTGTATGATTGTGTATACAATTTTCTTATCTCAGTATAGTTATAACTCTAATATATTTAATATATGATTACATGTGCTGTGGAGTTATGATTATCTCTTATCTTACTACTATGGTGTTATAGGTACACTTTCTCAATGGGACTCATATATCTGTGTGTGTACTCAATTATTATTATGTAAACACACACATTAGCAATCTACATACCGAGCAGCGACGACAAATCCACACACCCTACCACTAGGCAATTCGAACACCATCGACTCCAATGCCCCTCTAACAATTGTAATGTGCACGGCAGTACTGCCCATAAACGTGATAGTGAGAGATTATTATAACAATTCATACTCTCTATATATCTTGTTAATTAAAACACTACCATTTACTCATCTTACATAGTGCGAGAATTCTACACACATAACAATTGTGATTGCAAGAGATTCTTCTGACAAGACTTAATACTACGAAAGTGATATAATACATACTCACTCGATCTTGCAGGGAGGTGTTCCAACTGTGAATCAATAAATGCCATATTGTTTATTGGAGTTTAATCGACTTTCTTAGCTACCCAACTAGCCAGTGGAAGCTATTTTAGAATTTATATTATATGAGTGTTTGAAGCATATGTGTGGTTGAATTGACTAGTGCAAATACATTTTCTGGATGTTAACTTATTGATCATACGGTATGGTTATGAGTATAAAAGAACATCCACAACATAGTTATAGTCACAAAACCTCTTACCACAAGTTGAACAGAGCTATGATAGCTTTTGTACAGTAAAACACAAAGCAGATTTACTCTGTTGTGAACGGCGTCAATGCAAATCTCGCCAAATGAAAGCGCTCTCAAGTCCAGGGCGAGCGCATGGCCTAGCACACCCTCTACACCAATATAAATTATATATGATGCACGTTGTGTGGAGCTTTGCTAAAAATTCTTGTCCCAACAGCCCTACACCACCACAACACTATCATATATCTCTACTCATATTAGCCCAGAGTGTAAGAATATAGAGTAATAAAATAATTAAGGCAAGCAGTGAGAAGTTCTTCGTGCTTGCTAACGTGAGGAAATCGCGAGATTTAGAGTGGAACTAGACTGAGATTGCTTTCTACTAATATAACCGCATCTCTACGCTGTCTTAACCTTAATAACAGAGTATAACTTGATAATAACAGGTGTAAGTCTCTTTCTATCTGTGTGGAGCATTCTTCATATTATGATTCTCGGTACATAGATAGGAACGCACTTAAACATTCAACCGTGTGATCGAATGCCTCTCTCTTTGTGTGTAAACATAGAGTTATCGGATTATTCCTTCTCGATAATTAACTACAGCAAGGTGTGAGTTGAGATTATAACCTCCATTGTCTGACATTGAACAATCCAATGAACCGAACACGCATTTCGCGAGAACGGGAGCAAAAGCCACGAGAATTAAACCATGAAGTCACAACCTCAATTAACGGCCAATATGCAGGGATTTGTGGCGGGACTTCCTCATATTAAAAGGACAAGGTGAGAAAGCAGGGTCTGAAAACATATGAGCACATATAGGAACACATGAGTTGAGTTCACTCGTATAAGTCGAGAACAAAGGGCGTCATCCCATTCTCCACTCGTCACAACCTCTTCTTCGCTCTCACGATAGTGAACAAAAATGTTTTTTGGTCCAACTAAATTGGACATCGTTTTGAATTGGTGTTAAGTAACATAATTTCATCGGAATGGGATTCTAGATAATAGATCTATTCAGCTATAATCCAATTTAGCCATTACAAGCACAATGTAGAGGTGAAGCACAGTCTTCTTGTCCCCAGCCCAAGTCTTAGAGGTGAGGTGCCGTTAGAGGTTACGCGATTTAAAACACCCAAAGAAACTCTTTTTTAAAAGATATCCAATTATACAATCCGCATGCGGATGCTATAATTGTCACCCCTACAATGGGTGAGGGAAGGGTTAAAAATCTACTAGGACTAAACATGCGCGTTTTTGAACTTCTGACAATGCTATTTCCCTGAGAATGGTATCCTTAGTGTAGAACAGGCTATGGTGCAGATACACTGGAAGCACAGATTAAGCTGAGGTTTGATTCAAGGTGGACTATCTCAGTTGCCACTGTTTGTACGGTGAATTCCACGGTCAAAAAGTTCGATAAGTATATCTCGATTGTAACAAGGATAAGATATCGTGCATGACGAATCGCTACTCCGCCTCGAGCGTTGTGTCCTCCACTGTCTCTTCGAGGGAGTAACGAGATCATATGTTGTGATGTGGAGTAAAAGCGACACGGTGTTTTGCTAAGTGATTGCTGTAGCTCACTGTAGACAAATAGCCTTCTGGCGTTTGATGTGCTGATTGGTCTTCAAGTTTTGGGAAAGCCACCCGTGGCAAAATTCATCTCGAGTGGGAAATTTGTCCTATTAAATTATTTATGGCAAAAAGTATATAATCAATGTAAAATTAAGAATCCGTGGTGATCCGTGAAAATAGTCACGATGTGCTGAGAGCTAAGCGGCACCGTCTGGGAAGAAGTTACATTAAGATCCCGAAAAACTCAATAGCTGGAGGAAGGGGAAATTCACGTAGAAGGGATATGGGGAGAACCTCTCTGTTTGGACCAGGAGATTCTTGGTTTCCAAAGGAGTGCTCTATCTGAGGATGCCATCTAAATCATCCCAACATCCAACTATGTTTCCTTAAGACTTGACAAAGCGCTCGTCATATTCCATCAGCAGACTAGGAGAGACGTGCCTCCTGATCTCTCTAACGTCAGAAGCTAAAAAAATTCCAGCACAGTTCTCATATCTAAAGTAGCATTTGATGAGGTAATCATAACCAAAGAACACCCGGAAAGTCGTAGGTACCTGGAGTGGTTCAGGGAGACCCATTAAATTCGCATTTGTTTATCAGGACAAGTATGGTACTTAATCTCTTCGGAGCATTCCAGTTAATATCATATGATGTTGATCCTAATGTAAAATATATATTCTCCCTGCTAGCTGAAGCGACATTGAACAAGCTTGGTAGTGCAGATGTTCTTCCCTAACACCCATCAGCACCACTCCTCCATTCACTGCCTCCGTGGGTAGAGCCACTTCCTCCTCTGATGGCAGCAGCGACAGAAGTTTTATATACTCCCCCCATCACAACAGAGCAGAGAGTTGTTTAGCCGGAGAAATGAGGTGACTTTATCACGTTCAAACACGGCGCGTCAGCTTTGTGGATTGGTTGGAGAGTCTTCGAGTCAGAGGTCGTGAGCGTACAGGTCCAGTACCTTTAGGTTTCAGACTTCTACCTTCGTGAAGTTATGTATACGCTGACGTATGTGAGACGACAGCAAAAATGGCAGATATCTATGTTGGAGGTCCGGAGAACAATTATAGATGTGATCTTGTAGTATGTCTCGTTATGAGAGAATGTTAGAGTGTCCATCATACGGTATGCTTCGTTGCTAGAGAACTTACCTTGAGCATATAAGTTATCTTTCATCAGTGAGAAGACACCACTCACGAATGAGTGTGTGTTTATTATCTTTCGTAGGAAGTGCTAATAATAAAATAATAATACATATATTAAAAATAATAATAATAATATCATAATAATAATAATTCAATAATTTTAATAACTATGATATATAAGCTCGATAATAGTGTAATGAATAAAGGCTGGGCTTTCAATATTCGACTTGCATCATTATATTGTCATCAGACTACTTTTCTGTTTCATCTTTCTATGTGTTAATTAGCCACAACTCCGTATCCCAGTACTTGGAAGAGGTAAGATTGTTGTAACTATAAAATAGTAATATTATGATAATAATGAATAATAATAATAATAATAATTAATTATTAATATAATATCCAATATAATAATAAATTTTTATGAACTAAATAAAAATTATTACCTTATACATTCCTTTTTAGTCGACTCAACATCTTTGAGATTCACAGCAGAAGTGAAAATTTTGTGAGGTCACAAAAAGTTTTTGCAACAGAATTCCTCTTGATTTACCAGTAATCAAGAATGTATGACTTTAAACCTTTATCATTAATATACTTCTTATATTCAACTTACATCGATAGACTATACATTTCTCAGTGGATTCTATAAATGTTCTGAAGTAAGAAATTTTCAAAATAATCATAATCGGAATCAATAATATGATCAATAATAAATAATAATTCCATAAATATAAGTGAAAATAGTAATAATAATTAATTAAATGAATAATAAAAAGTGATAAAATAGTATAAATGAACGCTCTCCCGCAAGTTTCTCATTCAAGCTCTCAAATAATCTGGTAGACCCGTCCAAGATCGATGAGCTAAACCGGATATCAAACACCGATGTAATTGAATTTTAACATTAGACATTCTCACCATGCTCGTGAGCACAAGATTCTGCTATCTCTCAATCTATATCACCGTACAGATTTTTCGGACTTTATGATATTATGCTCACTCAAGTGTATTTAACCTAGTTATTTATCACCTTAGATTTCATATTAGATTCTTATTCTCTGTAAATCTGACTTAGCTTATGACTTTATATATAATATAGGACATTATTTCTATTATACATAAACTTGAGTGTTCATATTTTTTAAAGCACCTTCTTCTAGAAGGCTAAACTAATATTCACCATTCAATTTTAACTATGACTGAATAATAAATCAAAAAGGATTTGATTAGGCTAACTGGGATGTATTAATACTCATAGTACATTGAAACTAAGGATCGATAATCAATATTAATATTTTATTTTATTACATATTTAAACTACCACACTCACGGGCAGATGACCTAATTATTCATAAAGAAGGGTAGTTAGTAATACTATATTTTACATTGCTACTTGTGAGTAAGACGCATTATAGCCAAAAGAATAAATAATAGTCCACATCATCTCACAGCTTTATATACTACTGAACCAGTTAATGAATTGATGTGATCTCCCATACGCTTGTTTAGGTGCGAGTGTCTTCCTCTCTTGATGCTAACCGGGTATATGAGATGAAGGAAGATTCCCTTCTTCTGGTATTACTCAGAAGATTATCTTTATATTTATAGTGTGTATTTCATGATGTACACATTACTCAGGTCAATATTCGCTGCCCAGATACTTTAGTGAGGAGTATCATTTCACAATTAATTTATATATACTTGTAATTAGTACCAACGTCGCTTCAGATGATTAATAATTTTTTCAATAATAGAAAATATACCTCTAAAATGTATGTATTTTATCTGTCGATCTATATAAATATCAAATACTATTAATCTATGGACTAATATATCAAGATTTAGTTTTTATATTTTTTTTAAATTAATTTTCAGATTCTTAATCTTAATTGATTAAAAATATTACAATTAAGTATTAATACACAAAGACGTAATGCTATTCCAGTTTTTTTTTTACTATTTTGTTTTTTTTTACATATGAAAGGAACCAAGTGATCAACAGCATCATTTCTTCCCATAGTTGATTTTTTTTTATTTTCATTTATATATAAATATATTCCAGTATAAATACTATTACAATATGGTTTAAGTCTCTAAAAATTTCATCAGCTTCATTATTAAATTTCGTTAAAATCTGGCCTCAGAAACATTAATATACAGTGATAATTACGTCCAATGATCTTTATAGATCTTAAAACATATTAAGCTCATTGGTTATCATATTATCCTCCTATTGCGTCGCATTCGACTCTTTCACTCACTCCCTTCTGGTTCTAAATTCATTGCTTTTCCTTCTCTTTTTAAACATACCCGATCCGGACAACGAGTCAAGTCATATATATTATACAAAATATAAATTTAATAATTAAATAAATTGCATGAACATTAATATATATTATATATATATAAGTATATATATTCTTAACAAAATGTAAAATCTTTGAGTGGATATTAGCCATGTGCATTTTGCAACATTTAGAAAAGAAATACAAAGGCGAAACTTAGAACTTGGGTAAACGTGTATATAGTATATAGTTAACATTATATATAATATAACAAAGAAGTTAACTAGTGATCGTCCTATTACAGATCAATATACGTTCATAAATAAAACTGGAAGTTATTAAAAAGATTACTTTGAGTAATCATAAGTATTTTGAAACGAAACTGGTCTCCATCTGCAAATCTTAAGTAAAATGAATAGTAGTCGGAAATAGGGGTTATAACAGTATTAATAAAAGTAATAATATATATATATATATAATTATATATATATATATATTAAATATTAATATATTATTTATATATATATATATTAATTATATTATATTATTAATATATATCCTGATATCATATTGACAAATATATAAACTCTTGTATATTAAAAATTATTTCCTACT
>JABUQX010104439.1:55000-57500 GCA_015478945.1 Trachelipus rathkii | reverse complement strand
ATTCTTCTCCCTTCACAGGGATTATATATATATATATATATATATATATATATATATATATATATATATATATATATATATATATATATATATATATATATATATATATATATATATATATATATATATATATATATATATATATATATATATATATATATAAGCTCCCGAGTTTCAGGGCTAAAGTAGCCTTAAGGTTTGATTTGTATTGGAGGTATAATCTTGTCATCTTTATAGTCGAATGGTTTTGATGGTTAATCAGTTTTATTGTCAAATAACAACATTTGCTGGTACCAGCATTTTCCAACCTTAGAAAAGACTTTGTTCGAAACTCAGATACGGACTGCTCCATTATCAACCTACTGACTTGTAAGATATTTTTTAGATAGGTTAATTAGGGTCAGTAGAAGTAAATTAATGATTAAGAACCTACCTCCTATAGGCTATGTCTTCAGAAAAAGAATATTGTCCAACGCTTACAACTGTGTCATGGAAACGATTGGAGGAGGATTTATTAATCAGTCACAGAGGGAAACCATGAATCTTGACAATGGTGTGAAGAGATATTTGGAGGTAAAAGAAATGTCGAAAGAATCATGTAAGGAAGTTGACATTTGACAATTATCAAGCAAATGTTTCTTCCACAAATAAATTGAAAATAGCAACATTAATGTTGGAACTCTGCATCACACTCGAAAGATATAAGATGTGTTGATATAGGTTTATAAGTAAGCACACTAAGTGCATGTATGTTACTTTGAGTGAAATGAGGCCTAGAGAGGAGTTCAAACAAATATCAAATAGAGGAATCTTTGTGTATGTTGGACAGAAAACTACAGAACGAGATGTGTAACATAAGTCGAAAGAAACACTGAGAAGCTTAAGATTGGATACTGGGATGTTTAGGACAGGGTTTTCTCTATCTACTTTATTGCTTTGCTCTATGTAGGGTACTTCGCAAGAGAATTTCTTCTCTTCCTCATCATCATGCTATATTATAGGAGCTTCAATCGAAATTCTATAAATATCGAAGTGATATAAATATCGAAGTAAGTGGAAAACCTTTTTAATATTTGTATAATTCAGATTTAAGCTCCTAACAACATAGAACGTGTAGGAATTTAATAAGAAGAACATAGGGTTAAGCAGTGTACATCATCATTAAACAGTCTTTATTATACGGAATTTGAACGCAAAGATTGACAAAAAAAAAAAAACAAATTGTATTGACTCTTGGGTTGCAAAATAAATCTTCTACATTGTTTTATTTACTCATAACTTTATATATATAAATATTAAAAAAATTATATTAGGATATATTTTTACTTTAAAAATATATATATTTTTCTCAGTGATTCTGGTTATCCATTACACAACACATAATATGATATTAAAAAAAATTTGGCATAGATCTTTCATGATTACTTTGAACTCCAATCCGACCTCCCGTTCCTTTTGCTCTTCCGCCGTTAACCATTATATCCCCCCCCTCCCTCACCTAAATGAAGGAGCATGAACCTCCCCCACAACTCGTGCAAACACCTACACACACACACACACACACACACACACACACTACTCTTTTAATACATCTTAAAACATACAAATACAAATGATACAAAAATACCATCAACCATAACATTATAACCCAAGAGATCAAATCGCTTTGACAAATTTCTTTCACAAATCTTTTACAGGGGCAAATAAGAGGGAAGGTCATGGGGCATGGCCCCACAGAAATTTGTTTAGTCAATAAAAAATCATAACATGCTTACTGAAATTCTCAGATAAAGGGATCATGGCCCCCCCCCCAAAAAAAAGAAAATAAATCCATAGTTATGACACTGTCATAATATAATTATATGAAATGTGTTAACAGCAAGACCGGAGCCAGTAAATTTTTTATTAAAGGCTCCAACTATGGTTACATTTTCAAATACTCGGCTCCGGCTCCATTATTCTAACATTGCAAAAGGCTCCAACTTTCGAACCCATTTATTGTATTGTAAAATAAATTTTTGGAATCCGGTTCCAGCTCAAAATAATTCCCGCTCCTGGTTCGGATCCTAGGTAGAAATTACCTCAGAGAAGTTCCTTCCTTGAATAGCTTATGCCCGTGAGGTGTGTAACTTAAAATATAATTAAAAAAAAAAAAAAAAAAATAAAAACTTAAATTTTTTTTTATTTTGTTCCAGCCCTGCTCATCCCAAAAAACATGCGGCTCCGCGACTTCGCTGCTCCGCAGCCCTGATTAAAAAAGCTAGCCGAGAAAAAAAAATCAAAATTTAGGTAATTTAAACCAGAGTTTTGGTTGAGCTCCAGACCACCACCCCCCTACCCCCACTCTCAACATTTTCAATAAATAAATCTTTTGGCCTTTAAAGGGAGCATTATTCAAAGAGAGTTAAATTGATGTGTGTGTGTGTATGTGTGTGTGTGTGTATGGAGCGCGTGTCTGTGCATGTGTGATGTGAACGTGCGACCACAAACGGGTAAAAAT
>JABUQX010104439.1:42500-45000 GCA_015478945.1 Trachelipus rathkii | reverse complement strand
GTTATGGTAGGTCATGGATGAGGACATCGATGAAAGAATTTGATTCTTAGAATTATTTTATGTATGGTCCTTTATTCGGAATTTTCGTTAAAGAAATAAATAGGAATATTATTTTAATTTTTGAAGAAGTGTTTAGTATTTTATGCTGAAACAAATCGATTGAGTTTTATATTATTAACATCACGTTAAAATGTGGAACGCTTTGGAAAATTCTTTTCTGATGCATCTTCTGTTTTTAAAATATTTTCCATTTTGGTATGTACTGATGTACTGAGAGAGAGAGA
This sequence comes from Trachelipus rathkii, assembly GCA_015478945.1. Taxonomy (NCBI): domain Eukaryota; kingdom Metazoa; phylum Arthropoda; class Malacostraca; order Isopoda; family Trachelipodidae; genus Trachelipus; species Trachelipus rathkii. The sequence goes on along the minus strand of JABUQX010104439.1, from coordinate 44,716 downwards.
GAGAGAGAGAGAGAGAGAGAGAGAGAGAGAGAGAGAGAGAGAGAGAGAGAAGAGAGAGAGAGAGAGAGAGAGAGAGAGAGAGAGAGAGAGAGAGAGAGAGAGAGAGAGAGAGAGAGAGACTTGAAACCTCAGAATGTTAAAAAATGCTACAGATGTTGGTAGTATACCAAAGTTGGTTCTGAAATTTATTAAATCGTTTATTGTTGTTGCAGTAGGGAGTGACTGAGTTTCTATCTCGCGCAGCTAATATATAGTTATCCCTACGATCTCTTTCTTTTCTCATCGTGAGCTTGAAGTACTCTTGGAATGACCAAGTTTTGAGAGAGTATATCACTTTCTTCAACAACAAGCTTGGTACATTGGACCTGAAGTCGCGAATCGAGCTCCGCGATCTGCTCTTTTTTCCAATGACACAGTTTATCAAATGCCCTGCTGTAGTCGTCCCGTAGGGTTTTCTTTTCTGAAAAATCTCAAAAGCTTAAATTTTATTATTCACTACTCTCTCGTCACTCAAAATCTAAATTATGGCATGATAATATACTCCATTTTTGAATGATTTATTTTCTATAAACTCCCTTGGTTTTTAAAATCATAAACAAGGGGATTAACTAGGCTACTTGTAGACCCCGTAACAGAAGGATATGCCCTTTCTACTATACGTTCATTCTTGGGAGTCGGCAGTCGAAGTTTGGCAAATATTTTATTTATTTTCTTCCCTAAAAACACACAGGAGCCGATATTTCGACCAATGTTCACGTTTGTGCCAAAACGCATGGTGATGTGTGTTGTCAGATTTCATAACTAAGTCCTGGGAATCCAGCGTCAGTTTTGGAAATCCAGGAAGTTGGACATTGCCTTCTCTAATCAAGAGAACAAACAGTCCATTAAATAATGTGCTTTTGTGTTCGGATTTAAGAAAGAACTTTTCGTCACAACGAACAACAAACAATTCCTTAATGCAGAAAGCCATCTTCAGAGGATGAGTCTCAGGGTGTTGATAAAATGCGAAGTAATTTTTACTGAGCTTCTAAATATTATGACCTAGTGTGCGAGCAGTAAGTACAGGTTGCTCTGTCTTCTACTTTTCACTCGATCAATGTTGGTGGATAATTCCACAGTCATGATGTTCCTGGTATTCACTTTTTGGAACGCTCTTTGGAAGAATTCTACATGAAGTTAGTCTAACTACTAATGGTGCTAGCACTAGAAGACAACTCAAGCTGAACTTTTCCATTCTAAGTTCTCTCTCAGCCATCTTGATGAATTAAGTAACAAAGCGTGCTGCAATCCTGCCTCTCATTGAAACTTGAGAATTTGTCTACTCAATGTATCCGTTACGATCGAAAACCATGTTCCTACTGTGGAATTAAGGAGAAACTCTCCGTCAACGAAAATCTTGATCATTGTTATCGCATCTTGATATGCTACATTAAAGATATCTCATTTTGAACTTTAAAGCTTTCCCCTTTCGGACTTATGACCTCGAGCCCCGACTTTTTTTTTTTTTTAATGATATTTTATATAAATTTTTTCAACATCCTCTATCATGTGATTTTTCTTCTTCTTGTGGTCTTCTGGGAATCTTGGCACGCACATAGAAATCATCAACCAAATTATACACTCCATTTCCTGCTTCATAACAGTTTTCCTTCTCAGTTTCAAGATACAGAAAAGTTCCTAAAATTTCACCGTTTGCTAGTAATTTAGGTCCCAAAATACTATCAATGGTATTCAGAAGATATTTTGCTTCAGCATGGCCAATCAATCATTATATTTATTAAAACTATATACCGGTATATATATATATATATATATATATATATATATATATATATATATATATATATATATATATATATATATATATATATATATATATATATATATTTTAACATAGTAGTAAAGTATATATATATATATATATATATATATATATATATATATTTATATATATATAAAAAAAATATATATATATATATATATATATATATATATATATATATATATATATATATATATATATATATATATATATATTATATATGTAGTTTATATAATTCAGCTTTGACTTATACTGTAATAGTTTGAAATGGTGGGAGCAAATAATTTGTTAATCGTTTATAAAAGATATATATATATATATATATATATATATATATATATATATATATATATATATATACATATAGCATATATATATAAAGAGAGTATATATA
>JABUQX010104439.1:0-5000 GCA_015478945.1 Trachelipus rathkii | reverse complement strand
ATACTATAACTATTTATATATATATCTATATACTATTAATATTAAATACCGCAGTTAGATATATATATATATTATATATATATATATCAGAGAGAATGAGGCACTTCCGCCTCTTTAGTAGTCGCTTAGTCCCTTTAGTCCGCTCCGTGCGGACTCACCAGAATGAGCCGTGCGCCGGACTAGCGGAGGTGCTGGAGTCGTCAGGAAAATTTAAGCGGCACGTTGCACGTGCGGCACTCAAAAAAAAGTTTCCGCTCTCATTTGTTCCGCACCTTTTAAAAAATGAAACTATAGCTTTACTCTATTAAGCAATCTCTTACTCTGGTCATAATAAATACAAATATAATTTTTATTATTAAGTTTATAGCACTATTAAGATCTATTTCTGTAAAAAATATGTTTTTAATAATTAACACACTGTAAACAGAATAAAATCCATTAAAGTTCACCATTATAATTAAAATATACATTTAAATTGACTTAATCTATAGACCTGAACATGCTATTCACCTCATTCTATAACTTTAATAAATTATATTGATTACGTATATAACTAGGCACATATCTAATTATCAATTCTGGTGTACAAACCAAATATATAAATCTAATATATACTATATCATATATATACTCTATATATATATTATACTATATACTATATATATATAGTATATATATTATTATATATTATACTATTATATAAATATACACTATATATACTATACTCCCCTATACTATATTACTAAATCTATATTACTAATACTAAATATATAATATATATAATATATATATATATATATCAAATATATATATATCCTATAACTACTTACTACTATAACATATTATATATCCTAATTCATCACCTATCATTTATATCCTCCCACCAGCTATACACATATATACCTATATATATAATAATATATATTACTATTTTATTCTTCTCTTTATCCCTTCCCTTCTGTTTTTATCACAAGACTGGGGGTAAGGCGCGTGTCATGCATCGGAACAAACGAAAAGCAAGTTACGCACAAGAATATGACAAAAAGTCGAAAGGCACAAGCCCGCCTTACCGTCCCCCTGTCACCATAATTAGTGATCGAACACTCGTCACAGACAGAACTAGACACTCCAACCGTAGAGCTTTTCGATCGGGACCCGCACGGACCTCCACATCCATGGTAAATCGTCAAGTGTAAGGGTTCACTCTCCTGGCCCCACTTGTCGGCACACCATACCCCCGATACACAAACCTCCGCCATCTCTCTCTATCATCTGCACCTTTATTCTCGCCTCGTGGCCGATAACCTCACATCTTCTCTCCTTCATACATCTCGTTCACCGACTACAATCCACTATTCTCTTCGGTCTCCCAGCCGAGTCGCGGCAATCCCAACACACTCTCCCACCTATACATCCGCTTAACCAACCGAGCTATCATTCATCCTTCTCCACACTTGACAAACCATCTCAACATAGCTTTCATATTCTCTCATTTACCCCTTTCTTCAACCACACAACTTCTCTAATACCGTTCATTCCTCATACTTTATTAATCTTTTCACCCCTGCGTACGTCACTGAATATATTTATATATATATATAATATATATATATACTCACTAACACTATATATTATATATTTATATATATATATTATATTATAATATCATTATATATACTCACATATATATATATATACTTATTCTATATATTCATTCATATATCTATTATGGCGTCTATCCATTTTTGCGTACCACAAATTAATGGAGCTGGCCGCCTCGATAATTTTTGAAACCAGACCTTTTATATTTTGCTATGGACCCTGTTAATTTATCCTGGAGAGTTCAGAGCCACCATTCGTTTGTAGATTTACGTCTGGTTGTACAGGTGGAGTCACAATCATGTTAACTTGACCAGTGAGCAACAATTTATGACTATTAGAGGTTAACATTTTAAGTAATATCTCCCATATTGGTTAAATTCTTCTAGACCAAACAGTTTCATAGAGAGTGATTTAGCTTAGGGATACTTTTAAGGCTACATTGCCTCTTATTGTCTAGTTTGGCAACTAATAATACTTTTCCCATTTAAATTGGCTCTCTTTGCATTGTGATAAAAATGGAAGAAAATTTCCTTTTGCTTGGGCGTATTATTAAAAGAAGGAAATATTACTAACGCTATGAAAAATTTGGCTTGATGATACATTACTGAGAGTATGGTTCTAACCTAATTCTTATTTTGAAGTTTGATATAATATTTTTAAAAAAAAAATTTACAGCGGTGTCCAAAATAATCTATTTTTCGCGAAATAACACCCGGTAACCCTCAGTCTTGAAACACATATTAATCAATCTCTGATGGGGTTACAGTTATGCCTAACAAAAATTCTGAAATTTCCACACATCCTATACTAACTAACAATAGCATGATTCCTTTCACCGCAATATGACTTTGGTATGTTGCTTGCGTTATAAGAAAATACAGTCCCTTCAAAAATGCCAAAAAAAATTTTTGTTTTAAGTTGTGTTGTCTATGATACCTAATTATAGTCTATCTATAGTTCAAGACAATACATACGACAAATGAAATAAGTGCTTGGCATCAAGCGAGAAAATGAAAAACAATGTTAAAAAAAATTTAATTTTAAGGTTAATATACATAAGAAGTGTACCATCGTTATAATCTACTGTAATGCACAAAATTAAACTAAATAACTTGAAAAATGTTACCGGTTTATATATATATATATATATCATTATATACCTAATATACTCATAACTATAATCAATATTCTGAAGATACTTACTATATATATATTATATATATATATACTACTATACTTATATATATATATATATATTATAATTATATATATATATACTAATATATAAACGTATAAATACTGTGCACAATTTTATTTATTTTGCTTAAAGGTTTTTTTTTATTCGTTTTAAATTACCTTATGAAAAATTATATTGAATAGATTTGTATTACTTCAATTCTTCTATTATATATTATATATAGTATATATATATATATATATATATATATATATAATATTATATATACATATATATATATATATATTGTACAAATTGATTTTTTTAATATTTAATTGGCCCTATTTAAGAGATCACTTTGATATAGCAAATAATAAAATAGTTTTTGGAATAGCGAAACGCTTCTTTAATTATTTATTTCTTTATTAATTATGTCTAATGACTATTTTACCATGAAACCACACATTAAGATATTTCACGTTCAAAAATAAATTCTTTTTAAAACCTTAAATATGATTACCATTAAAGTATCAATTTTTGGACCGAGAGAGTGTCAAGATGTTGGCTCTCCGATCTCTTTTTCATAACTGGCTCTCTCCCCATGGCACGCCGTTGGTGACAGAATCACCTTGGTGACCTTGATAATATACAAAAAAAAGGAATGAAACAGTTATTTCGCATACAGGACTTGCTTTGTACAAGATTTTCTTATATCTGTGTACCAGAAATCTTTGTAGCACTTCACTCTTATATCCTTTATTAAATTTTTCATACTAATTGTACCGACTACAGGTACATTATATATATACTACTATATATATATATATTTACCTATATATACTATATACTATATAACACTATATATTATACTAATATGTAAAATACTATATATATAGATAAAATTTTTCAAGTTATTAGTAATTTTGTCATTTACAGTAGATATAATGGTACATTCCTATGTATATTAACCTTAAAATTAAATTTTTTTTAACATTGTTTTCATTTCTCCTGATCCACACTATTTCATTTGTTATGTATTTGTCTTGAACCTATAAAACTATAATAATAGCGTATCATAACACAACTTAAAAAAAAAATTTTTTTTGGCATTTTGGAATGGCTGTATTTTAAAACCAGCAAATACCAAAGTCAATATTGCAGGTGAAGGAACATCTATGGTAATAGTATAATGTGTGAAAATTTCAGATTTTAGCACTTACCCCATCAGAGATATAAAGGTTCAAAGTTACCGATTTTCCGAAAAATTGATTTTGGCACACCCTGAAATTTTTTTAAAAATATTCACAAACTTCATAATAAGATTTAGTTAAAACCATACTCCAGTCTGTCATTCCATCACACAAATTTGCTATAGCGGTTAACCGATTATTTCCTTCTTTTAACATAATACGACCCACGAAAAATGGAAATTTCTTCTGATTTTTAACACATCCTTTCCCAACGACATTTTATGGAATTCTACCTTTTATTTTTCCAGAAAAAAAAAACATTCAAAATGGGCCAAATGTACCTTAAAGTAACATCCCCAACAAATCACTCTCTATCGAAATTTTGCGTATAAGAATTTTCACCCAACTATGGAGATATGACATTAAAAAGGTACTCTTATTAAGTGGATAAAATTTTGCTCCACCTGGTCAAAAATTTTGGCTCACACCCTGTAACAACCAGAGTAAATCTACAACAACGAATGCGTGGTTTTGGAACTTTCCAGGGATAACATTTAAACGCCATGCAAAAATATCAAAAGTTATTCAAAAATACTCGACGCGGCGATCATCGGTACGGAAAAATGGGATTGAACCCATATATTAATATACCTAACTATATATATATACTACTACTACACTATACTATATAATATCTACCTATACTACTCTTAATATATAATAATTATATATATATACTATATATATTATACTATACATATACTAATATTACCTATAGTATATATATATTTGCGGTTTTACACAGAACTGCCGCTTAACAACCCACTACATATATATACCACCTAATTCCTATTCTATATAATATATATATATACTTAACCTGATACTAAAGTATAGTCCTACTTACACCATCTTCACTATATTAATACTAATAATTATCTACGATACTATATATCCTTATTAATAGTCCACGTTTATTATATATACTTATATATATATATAGATTATACTACTAACTTATAATATTACTT
>JABUQX010104438.1:0-29985 GCA_015478945.1 Trachelipus rathkii | reverse complement strand
ATACCCTCACGATCCATTTCATCAGTTAACCAAAAGCACCATCCCTATTCATATTCTAAGCAGATATTCCCTTATTCTCATTACTTAACCCTGACCGGTTCCTCCAGAAGAGCTATCCTATTTCCTTATGTACCTACGTTCATCCTCCTTACCCCAAAACTGTTCATTTTACCTCTTGTTTTCTCCTTCGTATACCACTTTAGTATTTCTTTTTTCCTCCCTATATAATTCCAAGCATCTTCTTTTAGAAATTTCATTTCATTGCTCTTTAGTACATTCAACCACGCTTCTTTTATTACCTTGCAACGCTTTCATCAACCTCATTCATTTCCCCAATTTCCTCTATGGTTAACATTCCTTACTTCTTACTATTTAGCACATCCACACACTTCCTTTCCACTACTAAATTGCTTCCTTCATTTTGCCCCCAGATTTGTTCAGTATCAACTTGTTCACATCCAACCGATTTACTAGCCAATCGATTCCCAACATACTACTATTTATTCGCTTGCTCATTAACTTCTCCACTCTAATCTTTCATCCTCGACTACTTCTTTCGTATCAACCTTCCTTCGCATCCAGGCCCCACTAAAGCTTAATTTATACATAGAACATAAATGATCCGATAATCCCATTCCTAACCCCTCCACTGATGTTAAACAATCCCAACATTCGAAGAATCATCCATCTCTTCACCAACAAAAATCAATCATTACTTTTCACTTCTGGACACCATCTCTAGACTCTACACCAACCTCTAGCTACTTACTTCTGGGATACTCTTGTGTTAAGAAAGTAGTTAGCCTTACACCACATTTACCTCTCTCTTCAATAGAAATCATATCACCTTAGACTACATTCTCATTTTCTCCCTACCCCAAAACCACCGCTGTATACCTCCCTCTTTTCATCACTATCCCAACCATTTCAGGTCCACCAACACTATTTTCATCCTGAAGGCTCCTACCTCAACGCCGATCCCAACATCATTCGATTTCCCATAAGAATCTACTTCTCATTCAAAACGTTTCCCTCAGATGGGACCATACGTCACAACCAGACACACCTTGACAATTTCAAACTTAAATTAACCATTAGAATTCTATGAATCACACACACGCAAAGTCATCCTACCATAGCTTTTGTACACAGGTCACTCAATCAAATTGAACTCACTTCTTCTCCCTCATCTCATTCTCTTCCACACCACACGCAACATTCACATCACAACACTTAAATTTCACCTTTTACCTTTTGCACTCTTGTTTTCAAGTCACGCGCAGGAAATCCAACATTTGCCCCTATTCTAAATACATCCATCACCCTCTCTCCTCTTTCCTCAACATTTTATTCCTCTGACATTCATGTACCCCATACGTTCCATAACAAATTTCGCCACACGAAAAAGTATAGAAGGTCTCGTTACGAGCGAATGGATCACGGAGACCATCTCCGAGGCATCGCATCAGCATTTCCTAAGCAAGAGAAACAGCTGGTAGTGGGCAGCCAACCCAATACCACCGCCCTTAGTCGACTTCTACGACACGCAGGACATACGAGTGGGAAAATAATATTATAAATATATAATATATATATTATTATATATATATATATATATAATATATATACTATATTATATTATATATATATAATTATATATATATATTATATATATATATATATATAATTATATATATATATATTTATTTATTATTTATATAATTACAGACCAAGGGGGGGAAAGGCTATTGTCAACTGATTTTCCAGTCCTCTTCAAAAGAAGTTACGAAACTTTATGGAACATTTTTAACCACAATAAGATTTTAAATAGCAGAAATTAAACTATTCAGAGAGAGATATTTGAGATGTTGCTGATTTGAATTTGGGAAATACCAAAAAGTTTTACGTCCAAATTCAGTCAAGATGAATATGCTACCCAAAAGGCAATGAACTGTCCCGGCCTGGTAACATGATGCTGTTCAAATAATACAAATATATATATAGAATATCTCAGATTCGCTTCTTGTTTAATATAAATTATTACTTTCTAGCTTCTGTTTCTCCGAAATATTTTTTTTCTAATTTCAACTATAATTTATTTATTATATTCTAATCAAGTATTTTTTAAAAGAAAGTATGAGGATATTTATATATTTATTATTTCGTGGACTGCGTTTCGTCCGTTAAAACTCGGGAGATACTTTCAGAGTTATCGATAATTAAACAATATGGAAGGTGATTATTTTTAAAACAAAAATTAAAATTAATTAAATATTATATGAAATATTTTAAATAGACCTCATCGTTTAAATTGCATGCTAAGGGACAGGTACATTAAAACTGACATGCTAATGTCAGTTGTTTGTGATTCTTATTATAGCTCAGTTGTTGTTATTAAGTAATGATTGCGCTTCGCAAATAGAAAATATTAAAATTTTTATAAATGGGACAGTCATTGTTTTTTATGCTCGATGTGAATAGATGTTTATATATTTACCTGGGTTTTAAAATGCGATGCTGTGATTATCGGCCCCTTATCATGTTTAATCGATTACGTCGTTTTTTCGTGTTTTTGGTAAAAGAATATACCTGTCGAGTACAGTCCGAACTCGGAGAATGCATATGGTACGGGACACATGGTGAATTAGTACTGAAAGAGGTAATCCATAGGATAGAATTAGCGGAAAGGGGCAAGTTCTTTTTATTTTTGTGGTATAGTTATGTGATTTGGATTTGGAGTTTGCTGTAGATTTACAATATGGATTAATTTAATAATGCCGTTTAGGGATTTTTCTTTATCGAAAGTTATTTTTGTGTGATTGTTTTTTATTTATTTAAAAAATAAAAAGTAAATGCTTACTCAATTCCGTGGAATATATCAGGGTAATTCTAATTTTTTATTATTTTTTATAATGGATTTGTTGATGGTTTTGTTTATTATTTTTTTTTAAACAATCTGTTAAATTTAACGGGTGGTAGACATGTTGACAGGTTTCTGTCTTGATTCTTTTAACTTCGCAACATCAACACGATTCCCAATTCGAGCAACATCTGTATATGAGGGTTGTAACAATTGAATTCTTATATACTTCTGAGGAGTAAGAGTTATAATTAAGGTATAGACCGTTATCTGTTGACTTGACATGTTATTGCTGCTTGAAAATGTTCCATCATCTTTGTAATTTTGATTTTAATATATAAAAAAATAATATTATTATTTAGAGCGCTTTTAGATTAGTGAATTTGGGCCAAGAAAGGCCTTTGCAAGCGGTTGATAACTGAAGCCAAGAATGTCAGTAACGGGTTACCTAAATATAGTAAGGGTATTCATAAAACGTAGCCTATAGCAGAGACAGGTGAAAATGTGTCTTTTTCCTTTTCAACACTTCTATGTTTTTTCTAGTTCCGACATGTAAAAGTCAGCGAATGTAGGGCCCAGAGATGAACCCATGGCAATTCCATCCTTCTGCAGGCTAAAATTATCTTGAAATTTGAAAAAATATCTTGCGTGCAAACTATATTAGTAGTTCTCATGTGGGATTTCTCGGATGTTCCTTGAGGAGGGATATGTGGAATGGTACATGTGCTTTAATTATAATGTCTTATTGGTTTCTACAATCGAGCGATATTGGTAAATAATGATTCGGCATCCAGAGGAAGGCAGGACGTTTCTGAGTTGCTAAGTTTTAAGTTGATGATAATTTACTAAGCGGTCTTCCATCATTAGATCTGAAATTGTGTTAATCTATCGATAAGGACGTATTTATGGATATTGAGTATTGAACAATGTCCTATGAGTAGGGAATGGGCCGGATAGTGAAATTAGCCGGATACGGATTAATCCGGCCGTCTAGTTATATAGACGTCGGGAGCGGTGGGACGTGTAAATAAAAAAATTTTTTTTTTCTTTTTTTTGAGCTTTTTTCCATAGTAGGTTAAGCCCTTATTTTTTTAGATTATCTTATAATTCTAGATAGTTTTTTTATATTTTAAAAATATATAAATTAGGATATAAAAATGTCGCTTAAATAGATTTCACTTTGAAAAAATGCGGAGTATTTTTTTACTTTGTTAATTAAAGTGAAAAGTTATTGACAGATTTTAATTATTTTTCAGTGTATACAGTTCGAGTATGTTAGCTTTAACTGGCAAAGTAAATTTTGATCCAAACAGTGCATAGTGGTTAAATCGATGGGCCTAACTTGACCCGCATTCACCCATCCCCCATAAGAATTGGAGAGGGGTGATTTGGCCACCATTGTTATTTTATTTTATGCTAGCCTTATTATTATTGCACATTTTTATGTACGTATAGCAATTTAAATATAATTAAACCATGGTATTATATATTAAAGTTAAAAATTAAATATAAAAAAAGTGAAATATATATATAAAAAAACGAATTCAAAAAAGTGGCAAAATTTGTCCCACGAATGGGTGAATTGGGCAACCACATTTTTATTCTTATTTTTTTATTTATCATTATTGAAATTTAATTACTTATCACTAATTTTAATATAAATAAACAATTACTATATTACGTAAAAATTTAAATATAAATTGAATTTATACATAAAGAGAATTTAAACTTTCTTGCCTAAATTCACCCCACATTGGTGGTCCGATTCACCCCTTCAAGGTGCAATGAGTCATAATGAGCTTTATTAAACGTTATAAAACTAATGATTATCTAGAATTACATTATTATTTTTTTGTGCTGGCCTAATGACCTACTATAGGGCCTTGATTTTCAGAAAAAAAAAATTCCAAAAGTGTATTTAGGGCAAGTGGCGGAGACGAAGTGTAGTACCTAAGTGGCCACGTCACCAGCCCGACGTAATACGATATAGATATATACTATATATATATAATATAGAATTATATATATAGATATATACTATATATAATATATATATATATATATATATATATTATATATATATATTTCTTTCTTTCTTTCTTCACCTCCTCTTTGCCCAAGATTGGGGGTAAGGTCCTGTACAAGCATCGGAAAGAAAAGCAGTAGGAGAAGAACATGACAAAACGTCGAAAGAAAGCCCCGCTTCACCGCCCCTCAGCTGTACCATTAATAGTGAGAGCTCCACAGACAGAAAATCCACCTTAGAGCATCATGGGACCCGACGGACCCTCACTATACGGTAAATCGTCAATGTAAGGGTTCAGCCCTCCTGGCCCAGGTGGGCCACAACCATGCCCCATACAAAACCCGCCATTCTCTCCTATTATGCACCTTATTCTCGCCTCTGCCAAACTCAATTTCTCTCTTCAGACATTCGTTCACGACTCAATCCACTTTCCTCTTCGCTCTCCAGCCGGTGCGTTCCCAACACACTCACCACTAACTATACATCCGCTTAACCAACCTACTACATTCATCCTATTCACATGACCAAAACCATCTCAACATACTTTCATTTATTCTCTCATTTACCCCTGTTCTTACACACACACCACTTCTAATACGTTTCATTCCTCTCTTTAATCAAATTCTTCCTCACACCTAGCACACCCCTAAGATATGTCCATCTGAACACATTGAACTTTATATTATACTTACTTATCCAGACCCATAGTTCAACTCGCATAACAATATAAACAACAGTAACAACATACCCTCATGTAAGACCCCTAGCACACTCCAAGGATTGTCCCTTTGCATCACCAACGATTAATTCACACCACCATTCCTGCCATTCACAACTTCCTACTACACTCTGCACTCCGTTCCCTTCTCATTCAACAATACCCTAATATTAAAACTCAGACACTTGTCCAGCTCTCACCATCTAACATAACTTCACACTAGGGACTTCACTCACACCATAACCTTACTCTTATCCACGTTTACTTTCAAAAGCCCCTCCTTTCACACACCTGCCAAATCTCTCTATCAATCCTCTCAAACTCTCTTCGATGTCGCCACACAGAACCAAATCCACTCACCTCCATAGGTAGGGCAACCTCCACTCAACTCCATTCTCCAACCATTCTAACACCATTTCTGCCACTCCCACCTCAATCTTTCATCAACCCCATCCATATACAAATTGACATAACAAGGAGACATAACACAACCCTGTCTACTCCGCTATTAATCTAAAAACAATACCATGCACACCCATTATATTCTTACACACGCTTCACCTTCGTCATACATTACTTTTGATTCCATTCAGAAGCTACCACCAACACGCAATATATCACTAACACACTGACGCAAACCAAAGAGCTTTCCTATCATACGCCGTTGTTGCAACATAAAAACCTAAAATACAATTTATTCTTCTTCTCCCTCATTTTTCTCATTCATTTGTTTCAATGTTAAAGATTTGATACCACCACATCCTCTACACTCCTAACGCACCTTGTCTTCACCAATCAGTCCCTCAGTCACTCACCTTTGTATCGACCAAAATACCAGCATATACCTTCCTACAACACTCAATAAACTTATTCCCCTTATAATTTCTACAGTTCCCCGTCCTTATAATATATATATTATATAATAATATATTATATATTATATATTATATCATATATATAATATATATATCATATATATATTATATTATATATAATATATATATATTATTATATACTATATATATATACATATATATATATATGGCCAATCTCCAGATTTAGGTGCCCCATGTATCTAAAAAAACTATGATCTAATCAAAAACTGAATACATTTGAATCAGATCGTACTATTGTAATGCAAGAGGCCAAAAAAAAATTTAATAACATTATAAAATTTTAATAACTCCAAAAAATTATATTAATCGGAGTAGTAAAAGTTACCTATAAACTTCAGATACCATAAAAATAAAACGGTTTCCTTAAAATTTTCAAATAGTTAGGGGAAACTAAAATATGCAAATTAAAAAATTAAAGTTTAATTAAAATTAAAAAATTAAATTGCATATAGTTTAGGTTAGGTAAGGTCAGGTCACCAAAAAAAATTAATTCGTCTCTAGAACATCTATTTATCAAGAGGCAGTGTGTGTGTGTGTGTGTGTGTGTTTTCGCCATTGCATGAAAAATAAAATTGGGAACTCATGATGGGGAACGCGAATTGTGGGGACGAGGGAATTATCGTACATGAACCTATTTATTACTTATTATTCCTTTTTATAATCACATTTATTTATTTCTTTCATTTTCCTCCATTACAATGTGCGCTGATTCAAAATGTATTCAGGTTTTACGTAGCTATCATAGTTTTCTTTACATACATTACAAAAAGCTGCGAGGCTCCTATAGTATTATATATATAATATATATAATATATAATATATATATATATATATTACTATAATATATATATATATATATAATATATACTATATATATATATCTATATATCAGAGGTAGACGATCGCAATTTAGTCCGCATCCCGCATTCAATACCAAAATAAGTTGAGAATTGCGATTCGATAATTTGAAAATTGTTAAATATGTCATGGAATTGCAGTTAGCGGAATGCTATATCATCCGCATAGAGGACTACCAAAAAAAAATTGTAGAGTTTCAGTGGAATGCAAAAAATTTATGTAGTCCACAAATTTTTTCACGTTGGCCATCTTTGTTACGTCTGACGCAAACACCCCGAAAATCGTGTTTTTTTTCATTTTTTTCATTTCTTATTTTTTTTTTTTTTTTTTTTTTTTTTTGTTGCAAAGTATATGTTTAAAACAGGTTTCTTTTTCTATTTCTGATGTAAAATTTAACAATATTATAAATGATATTGAGTGTTCCTATAATCGACCGATTTGTCAATATTAATAATATTTACTCTTAATACTTTGCATAAAGTTATAACCGATATTGACCATTTATTCGTAGCAGCACTTTTTTTTAATAGCAGACGTATATGAATTTCCAACATTGATTTATCACATTTTGTGCCCTGAACATTGCTCTGATTTTTATATTTTATCACTGAAGGCGGGTAACATTTTGAGAATAAATTCCAGTGTTTTTTTTTTTTTATTAAATTTCTGAGAACGGCGTATATATTACTGGTAAATAATACAATGCTTAAACACGTTAAAATAAGCAGTGGTAATTACTATTTAGTAATTACAATATAACTAGAGAATTAAATAGTGTGGTAAAATTGCGCTTAAACATGTTGCGTTGTAAGCTTAATCCCTTAAAATATCACTATTTTTACCATGTATTTAATATTTTATAATAATATTATTATAATATTTTAATATTACCATATTTTTACCATAATTTATGAAACGTGTCACCACCAAATTTCAGATAAATTGTATTGTACAGTCAACATAAATGATGAATAAAATAATATAACATTGGTACCCAACATCGAAAGTCTAAACATATATATATATTAGCCTGGCCCTTATTTTTGAAAGTTTGAAATGTTTTACTCTCACCATCCAATCTGGATCCACTTTGGGTAAAAACCTCCCACATAAAATTTCCGACCATTCTGATAATGTTTAGAGGTAGTCCAGCCATCCACAAGATGTGCTCAGTGTCAGTGGTTGAGTGAACTCTGTTGAGTGAGGGTGCGGTCAGTTGTAGCTTCCAATTTGTGCCTAAATGTTTTATTCTTAATAAACGAAGAAGTTTCATTCAATTTTTACACGTGTTCACCTCCCTACCGATACACGTGCTAAATATCGGTAGAATTAAATTTGATTTATTGTTTCAATACTAAATCACTTAAATTTGATTTATTTAGTTAGCGTGTTTCAATACTAAATCAATCTTTTTCTCTTTACAGGTATACTATTGTATTTTTATTTTATAGCTGCTATTAATATAGTTATTGAAATTTGAGGTAGTAAGATGCGTAGTTACGATCTACTGACCTTATAGGATATCTCTTGTTCTTGTTGACATGTAGGTCCTTTCGTTTCAAAGTAGTTCCCACCCACTAGTCTGCTCTAAAGGCCTTTAGGTGGGTAAATCTGGTTGTGTTGTCCTCTTTTGTATAGGTCTTTGATATTTCCTTGTATTTGTATTCAAGTTTTATAATCATGTATATATTCTCTTATTAGATATTCAATATAGATTTTTGTTAATAAATATTCAAAGGGCTTGCGTGTTATTCTTTATATTCTTTAAATATACATCTGTAAGGGAGAGAAAAGAGACAGGTGTCAGTATCAAATCATAACAAGTGTGCAATAAGTGTTCTTCAGCTACTCTTAAATATTAATTCATATCTTATCTTATTAGATGAAGAATATCCTGACTTCTGACAATACTCCTTCTTTCTTTCTTCTTCCTTCTTTATCTTTGTATTACTGCAGCCAATATCATCTAAAAATAATTGAGATCAGTCTACACCTTTCTCGTTTTTTTTCCCCCAATCCTCTCTGTCAATTTACATTCTGACATAATGTTACTTTGAATGATATTTCTTTTTTACTCCTTCGGCGTGTAAAAACAATTTCGCAATCTGTTTAGATCTTGGTATCCAATTTATATTTTGAATTTCCTGTTTTTCCATCATTTGTTTTAATCTAGCAATATCTATTCTCAGTACTTTATTACTGGTTGACGTATTTGCTTTCACTATTCTTTCTAATGTGCGACTATCTGTGTAAGCCTCTATGACTATCTCGTCATCGATCATTTCTTGCCACATAGTTTTTATAAATATAGCTTCTTCTACACCTTCTGTGAGTGCTTGCGTTTCCGCTTCGATAGTGGATCGTGCGACCCTTGGTGCTATTTTTGATTTCCAAAATATTGGACATTTGTTCCCTTTTCCATCTGTTATTGCCACTATGT
Organism: Trachelipus rathkii; assembly: GCA_015478945.1. Classification (NCBI taxonomy): domain Eukaryota; kingdom Metazoa; phylum Arthropoda; class Malacostraca; order Isopoda; family Trachelipodidae; genus Trachelipus; species Trachelipus rathkii. The sequence continues at coordinate 20,187 of JABUQX010104438.1, read as the reverse complement.
ATCCGATTTGAGATTTTCCTTCAGCTCTATTTCCCAGCGATGCATCTGAGTACACTTCTATCCTTAATTTCTTTCCCCGTAATTTCATCATTTTCACTTGAGTATTTTGCCTTTTTAATCTCTTTACACATCTTACAATTTTTCTCATATCATGAGCTGTGATGTTCCCATTGTTCCCTTTACTGTTGATACTCACGTCGAAAGCTACATCGGGTCTGGTATGCTGGGTTATCCAGTTCAATTGGCCTATCACCGATCTATACTCAGTTTTTTCTTTTTCGTTTAATACTCTTTCTTCTAAGTATTTCTCCTCTTCAGGTATTTTTATCTTCTCTATATATTTTGTTTGGTCTAAAATAATATCTTCATGCGATTGCTTGACATTCACTCCAATATACTTGAATTCACTTTGATCCTCACTTCCTATTTTTAATTTTTCTTTAAATCTTCTCAAGATTTTACTTATAAATACGTCATTCCCTCCAAAGAAAAAGTCATCAACATGATGAGCACACATGATGCCTATCAGTTCGTCGTTCTCTTTCCAATAAAACAGGGCCGGATCATATAAACTTTTAATCCCTTTTAGATCACTGAGGATACTCACCACACTCTCATACCATACTTTAGCTGCATCTCTGAGACCATATACCGCCTTCTTCAATTTCCATACTTTCTCTGTTCGAGCCTCTCTTGAAGGCTTTATATACACTTTCCTATCTATTGATTTCCCTTGCAGATACGCAGTTTTCACATCTATAGATTGAATTTTCCAGTTCTTTTTGTTTATTATGGCTGTATATAATTTAAGAGTTTCGTTAGAACAAGTTGGAGCATCCGCCGTGGAGATATCATCCTTTATCTTCTTCCTCAAATTTCCTCTTGCGCCCACTATTCAAGCATTTGAGTTTCTTTCATTTTTTACGATCTTTTCTGTCACTATCCATTTTGTGCTAATTAGTTTTTGACCAACAAATTTTACTTCTTCATAAACCTCATTGGTCCTCCAGTTTTCCATTTCTTTGACTTTCGCTTCTAACACTTCCTCATCTTCAAATCCTATATAAACCTCGTGATCGTCTTCTATTTTGTCAATTGTATTTCATAATCGTTTTAAATCTATTCCAGGGTGAACAATTACTCCAACGTGGGAGGTGTTCTTTATACATGTTGAAACAGCGTACCACTCCATCTTGGCTTTGTAGCTGTTTCCTGCTCTCGCCCAATTATAGTCCACCTTCCCTACGTTAAAGTTTCCTTGTGTGTCCTTTAACTATATCTTTATCTCTCTAATATCCTGGACTTACTTGTTTCTTTTCCTTTCAGCTTATTTCTCTTTCTCGTTTGATCTTCACCAGGCACACTCCTGGTTTTCATTTCTCTCCCCCATTTCTTTCCTTTCTCGCTTCTGTTCTCTCTCCATATTCTTCTTCTCTTTCCTCCCATTCATTTGTTTCTTCCATTTTCCAATATATCCTGTTCTTCTTGGTAGTCTTCAGTAATCTCTTTCTTCAACCATTTCTTCTATTACTTCATCGTCTGAGTCGTAACCCTCTTCAATTTCTGACCTGTCTGGATCTTGTTCTATTGTTCTTTGATCTGTCTCTTCTCCTCCCTCGTCCTTTGTTTTCGTTGCTTCCTCTTTCTTTTTCGCTATTCTGGTGATGTGCACTCTAGCTATCTCTCTAAGTGTACTTCCATGTTTCACAACTACAGTTTTACCAATTCTTCCCACAACTGTTGCAGGTCCTCTCCATCTATTGTCTTTTTCTCTCTTGTAATAAACTTCCTCCCCACTTTGTACTTCTTCGATTTTATGTTCTCTTATCTGATGATTCAAAGCTCTTTTTAATTTATCGGATGATTCTAGCTGTATATAAGCCTGTCTTGCCTTTGCTATTCCTTCCAAAGTATTTCTCATCATTTCGTTGTCATTGTCATAATTGGTAGAAGTAGGTATAATCTCTCCGTCATAGTCCATACTGGGCATCGCTGGGTTTCTTCCGAACACAAGTTGATGGGGGGAGAACCCATTCTGCATTTTCAAACAATTTCTAGCATTAAGTGTCCAATACAAAGCTGTCTCTTTATCATGTACTTTGTCATTAATTAAATTTCTTAAACAATTTTTAATGCATCCCTCACCGAAATTCTCACAAATTCCATTGGCTCCACGGCTTTCTCCCGCAGTGCCAACTGCTTCTATACCAAAACCCCTCTGTGAAGTATTTTACTTCTTCATTGGGGAAAAATTCCAATCCAGCAATCGGAAAGAATTCTGCTAGGTGTCCGAAATACCCTAATCCATGTCGTGCAAGCATCTCTCGACCACTATTGTAACAGGTTCTATAGTCTCTTATCCACTGCCTGCGCGTATATTTTGTAGCTAGGTCTACAATATAAACTAAAAACTTGTTTCATTTTTCTATCTCCCCGATAATCTCATAGCTTATAAGTTATCATTGAAACAACCAAATACTTTTAAAGGAAAACCTAACCACATGGTGAGTTTGGTTAACTAGCTTCCTTTTATATTTTCAGGAGCAGATACTAAAGTCTCACAAAATTAATTCTTTCAGAAACCTACCCAAAGAAATCTCTTTATTAATAATTTTGTTGCTTTTCATGTTCTTTCTCCAATCCACAGAGTATTAATTCTTTAGGTTCTCATTATTGTAGACATGATCCAAATTTGTAGTTGCAATTTGTTAACGTATTTTCTTCCAATTGGGTCGTCTGTTATTATCCTATTTGCATCCCAAACCCACACTTTTCTGTCGCCCTACTATTCAGTTTTCCATCAGTTGAAACTCTTGACGTGTCCACTCTCATCTAATCTACATTTATACCTGCAGTGGTTTTCGCACTTTGCCCAGTTCAACCATGGCCTATCTTCGTTTTTCCAAACTAACAAATCCAGCCTTTTAATCTTCCCTGCCAGTGTTTTCAATCCGATGAGCCATGCGAACGTTCATCTTCTACAATTGCCTGTTGTCTAGGATAATTTTTTTCTTCCCATCTCCACCAGGTTGGCCCTGATTTTCTTAGGCATTTTAGCACCTTTATAACTTTGTATCTCCCGGAATGCTTAATAAGAAACCGATCCCTCTTCTTTGTATTTCTTATTCTCAATAATCTTTGTATTTCTTATTCTCAATAACCTATTTATTTCAATAATCTCCTAGGATTGTCCTAGGGCATCCTGTATCAATAATGCCTTCAATTTTCCCAAAAAATGAGTCTCCATGTGTTATTTCTTCTGGAAAATTGGTTGACCACGCACAAGCAACATTTTCTTCCTTTCTTTGCTCTCCTCCTCTTCTTTGGTTTATCCAGTTCTTCGGACAATCTTTGGCCACATGTTCCTTATCTTTGCATATCCAGCAACTTGTAACCTTCTCTTTACACTCTCTTGCCATATGATAAATCGACCCACAATGAAAGCATCTCATGATTTTACCAAATCTGTTTTTCTTATTGATTTTCTCACCCTGGGTTTTTTCTTCATTTTCATACCATCCAGTTTGGTGTGTTCCTTCTTTTGTTTCCTTCTCTGTTATGCGCAGTGTTTCTCTCTTTGTATTTTCATAACCTTGATTTCCATCCACGCAAGCCCCAATGACAATTTGTCTTTCTGTATCGGATAAATCTGCTCTAGATAGAGCAAACCATCCTTTGATCAGGTCTTGATTACCCATTTTTTCAATTTTCGCTATTTCGCGCTGGGCCCTCTCAAATCTCTCGAAATAATCTCTTAACGTCTCATTTCTTTTTCTCCGGATATCGTAGTACTCCATTACCTTTTTTATTGTCTCTACCCGATTGTCTCTTTTGTATTTGCCATCGAGTTGCTTCACTATTTCTTGTATTGCACTGTCGCTTTTCAGTGTTTCCAAAGTCAGAGCATCCACACATCTCCATGCCTCATCTTGTAGACTACTCTTCACAATTAATCCTGGGTAGTCATAAAACCGTGATTCCAACAAATCCCATTCCTTTATACGAGTGCGCCATTCTTCATATTCCTCTGTTTTCCCTGAAAATTCGGGTATCCGTATCCTTGGATTTTTCTTTTCCTCTGTCATTTCCGTTGATGTTTCTGCTACGGTTTGTTTTTCTTCTTGTATATCCTGAGTTTCTTTCTTAAGCGGAGTAGACGATGGTGTCTCGTCGTCTGACATATAATAAACGGAATACAAATTACCAGCTCTGCTACCACTGAATTATTTGAGGTTTAGTAAGTATGCGTAGTTATCGAAATCTATCTTGATTCCTTTATTAGTAATTTATCTCTTTTTTCTTTTTGTTTTACATGTTTTAAATTGACTTTTTTTTCAAAGTAGTTCCCACCCACTAGTCTGCTCTAAAGGCTTCTTTTTAGTGTGTTTTGTTTTTGGTTTTATTTATATTTCTGTTTTATTTTTTTTTTTTTTCTCTGTGTTTTCTCTTTTGGATATCACGGTCTTTCGCATATGTCCTTGTATTTGTATTTCCAAGTTTTTATAAATCATGGTATATATTCTCTTATTGAGGATATTCAATACCAGATCTCTTATGTTAATAAACCCTAATCAAAGGCTTGGCGTGTTATTCTTTTATATTTCTTAAATATACATTGAATATAGAGAAAAGAGACAGGTGTCAGTATCAAAATCATAAAAAGTGTGTAGTAAGTTTTGATTTACTCTTCTTTTTAAATATAGTCTATTTGTAATTCATATCATTATTATTAGATGAAGAATATTCTGACTTCTGCCAATTACTACCTTCTTTCTTTCTTCTTCCTTCGTTATCTTTGTATTACTGCCTAGCCAATAGCCTCTAAAAATACAGTTATAACTAGAGACCAATGGCTGAAAGGCGATACTGGTACTCGTAGTAAAGATAAATACTTTCTCTAAGATTTCATTGTCAAGAAATTTCATGGTAGTTAAGCTATCCATCAATCGTTGATGTCTTTGGGTGTTGAATTTCTTAGGCGTTCATGATTGAAGAAAAAAAGAACGAATACGCGAGGAATCTGCAACGTAGGAACTACAAGAGTGATCTTATCCTTTTTGGGTAGGGAAAGGCACGAATTCCAGTACGGCCCGAAACATCATGCTATAAAGAAACTTGAAATCCTTTTTCAAATTTGTCAAACTTGGAATAGATCTGCAAACGTCTAGATAAATCGACGAACTCCAGCGCAGATAAAGAAAGAAGAAACATTTGGATAATTGATGGAGCCTCTTTGACCATATCTTCATGCTAACGCCGCTAGAGTTATATGATAGTCTTCAAGGAAGACAAAGAAGTTCTCCTTGCCCAACGAGAGAAAGGAAGGCGGCATGGAACTATAGGATCTGTGGATAAGAACCCCTGTCTGCAAAAGAAGAGCAAATTATGCAACAAAAGGAAAGATGAAGATCATGCGAAGAAAAGGCAGTATGAGAGGAATGCGAAAGCATCAACGTCAAAGAAAGTTATTCTTGGCATCTTCTAAGCAGCGTGCAAGAGGGAAACAGCGGAAACAGTAGTGAAGGCCAACCTGCAAAATTATCTGAGGAAGGGAAAACCTCACCTCAAAAGCGTTCTAAAAGAGCTAAACTAATAGTTAGTTACACGCTTCTCTTGCAGCTGCACTGTATCGTAACTGGCGTATCAAGATAGAAAAAAGCCATCAATTAGCTTCTGATCTGAAACCGCTAATTAAGCCTTGGGCATGATCCACATTATCTAGCGATCAACAGAACAACTATAGCTCGTTCAAGACAGAAGGCAAGAGCCGAATTTGCTCGACAAATTTAAAAAAGAGTTTCATGCAAATGAACCACTTACAGTTCACTGGGTAAATGGAAGCTTATTTGCCAAGATCTGACATCGAAAAAACATGTGGATCGCCTTCCCATTCTCGTATCTGGCCCGAGTATTAATAAACTTCTTGGTGTTCCCAAGCTAACTTCTGGAACTGGTGAATTGCAAGCCCATGCTATATTTGATGCCCTACAAGAATGGGAGTATGTGAAACAGTGGCAGCAATGTGCTTTGACACAACTGCTGCAAACACAGGACGCCTAAGTGGTGCATGTGTTTTATTGGAACAGATGCCTTTGCAGGGGTTTGCTGTATCTTGCTTGCCGTCATTCATATAATGGAACTTGTTTTATCAGCAGCTTTTCAATCGACCATGTGAGAAAGCTCGGGCCTGAATTTTTGCTTTTCAAGCGATTTCTTAAGCCCGATGGGAATCCTTTAATTCTTCATACATTTTTGAGCCAGGAATTGCAGAAGTTAGTGTCTGTGCATGATTCCATAAGATGATGTTCGACAACAAACATTGAAGTTTGGAACCAATCAATTGCAGAACATACAACCTCGTGATGGATTACCTTGAGCTTCTGGAGCTTTCAATTTTGTTTCTTGGAGATTCTCCACCTGGTGATGTAAAATTCAGGGCCCCAGGACCGGGGTTGCATTCATGCACGTTGGATGAGTTAAACTACCTGTATGCTTGCAAATTTATTAAAGTGTTCGGTAAACAGTTAATCAAACTCACAGCTGAGGGAAGAGAAGGGTTCTCAAGGAGCTATGCCATTTTTGGTGAATACTAGGGTAATAATATTAATTGAGCATGGTTTACTGCCCCAGTTGAACAGAAGCTCCTCGACGTGATTTGCTTTTAAAAAAGTCCCTGCTTCAGCTACCAATGCAGAAATTTCCAAAGCTACATCAAACAAACTGTTAAAGCATTTTCTGGTATTTGTCTGAATAAGGAGCTAAGTGCCTCAGTTCTTTGATGATGGATTACCTCCTGGATTTAAAGCAGCGCATTTGGTTGAGCAAGCCTTCAAGATGAAGCATGCATGAGGAGGAAAGCTTCTTAAAACGACCTGATTCATTCATCTTCAGCTTCTTTCCTAAAGATAGCTGTACATCCAAAAAGATTTCTGTTTACTCTGATCGCCCAACTTGATATATTTTCTTTCAATTTAATGTCCTTTTTGACTGCCGACACCAGCTTTCTTATATGATTATTCTCACGTTCGTTTTTTGCGTTTATAGGAATAGAGGGTTTCCAATCTTGCCTTCAAACAATAGTAAAGAGCTGAGTATTATTTAATGATAATGCAGAACGTTTCTAGTTTTGCTATCTTATATAATGTCGTATAAATTTGTCTCTTGGAACTCTGACGAAAATGAAGAGCAAACTTTATGATTCCTATTGCACATGGACTACTAAGAAGCGATCAACTGGCTGTTTTCTACCCAGATGTTTGGAATCAAGCTGTGACTTATATCAGTTTTTAAGGAATTTTTTGCTTACAGAAGTACATCATCAAATGAGGAACACCCCTGCCTTGAGCAGCTAATACCCGTTTGGGGGGGACCTTGGGAGCAGAGTGACAAAAAATCACTTTCTTAAATGCAAATATAATAAATGTTATATAGAGATGATAAATTTGCACTACTCTCTAGCCGACTTACCTCTAAAATATTAATTTTGAATTGGTCTATTTTGATTTTATTAGAAAGAAATTAAATACTGAATTTCTGTTTAAAGTTTTTTATAGTAAGCATAATTTAAAAAAATATTTTATTTTTTATGGGCCATTTAAAATAAGGGCCAGGCTAAATATATATATATAATAATATAAATATATATTATATATATATACTATATATTATTATGAATATTATATTAATATATATATATATATAATACTATTATATATATATATTATAATATTGTACACTCTAAAAGTAGGCACAATGTATAAACTACCATATAGCACAATTTTTCAAAAATTAATTTCCAATATTACGTAAAACGAGAAGGAACCTACTTAGAAGGAAGTAATTATACCTGTGTAATAATAATCCGCTGAGTTCCGTTGATAAGCAGGAATAGATTAACCGTTTGAGTGTGGATAAATCATACAGAGAATAAATCAAAAACTATTGGAACCAGATTAAGCAATACACGGAATATATAATAAGTTGCCAGAAGAAATTATCAACGGCCCATCCCTAGTTCAAATGCAATGTAGTAAAGTTGACTAAGTTCGAAATATTTATCACATAGTATAGATAATTTGTCACAGGATTTGCTCTTAGGGAATTGTATTTGTTGTATTATTGTATTTTTTGAATTTACATAAACATTAATAAATGAATAAAATAATCAGGTTTACTAATTTAATTCTGTTTGAGCCTGTGTTTGCATTGCTGTACTGTACTGTCGGCCTATTTTATTTATTAAATATAAATTTTCTATTTGGTTTTTATTAATTCTTTTTTGTTTGAAGTTCAATGTTGTAAATTTTGATTTCGTAATTTCAGATGTTTTTGAAGTTTTTTCAGTAAAATACAATAAACTAAGGTAATTTATTTATCAACATTATCTATCCTCCACCTCTCAATATTATCTGGTCTTTATATTAGAATATGTTCTGGATGTCTATAGAAGGGAGTGTTATAGCCACATCGAAATTTTCATTAAGAGAGAAAATTAATTAATAATGCAATTTATATCTATAGAGAAACGAACAAGGGATATGAAGGTTTTTCAATTGTAATATATAAAATATATATTTTAGATAGAAATAATAATGGTTCTTTTTCTATCACCTCCAGATTTAAATATATTATACATTTATACTTACATTGCAAAATAATAATAAAATAATTAATAAATAATAATATATAATAATAATAATAATGCCAAAAAAAAATCATTTTATTTTTCTCAATCATGAATTAACCTATAACAATTTGCAATTTTAATAATAATATTATAATAATAATTATATTTATATTATTTAATTAATATATTAATAATTAATTATATAAAATTTAATTATATTTTATATTTTTTATTTTAATATGCTCTCTTACTTATTATGCTTAATTTCGGGTAATCTTTTTTTAGAATCTGGACATATAAAATATCTATTTCGATTTAGAGTCTGGTCATATGCCTCTTTAAACTTTCCCTCTTTCTTTGTATTTATCCTCTCCGTAATTTTATCCTTTTCAGTGTTATATTATAGCAGATTGATTGTTAGATCTGTTTTACCATTCATATTTTAATAATCGTTTCTAGTAGTGTTGTTCTTCAGTGGGTTCTTCTTTCTTATCCCCAACTCTTTTTTAATATTTTCTTTGATTTGATTTCTTATAGTGTCACATACACTCCTATCCATTCATGCGAGGATACCACTCTTTATTACTTTTAACTTGAAAGAAGGCGCACTCAGCAGCAAATCGTTAATGTTAAGATGGTGACCTTGGAACCAGGGGTCCAGAACCAGTAAAAAAAAAATTGGCCACTGATCTAATTTTAGAATACCCTTTCTCTATTGCGCCATCATTTTTTTATAAATTGTCTGGTTCCTGTTCAATACTCTAGATCTTTATTTTTGCCTAGTAAATCTATTTAATTTATCTTTTGCCACATTTTCCCACCTTAATAGTTTTTTTTTTTAATGCTCCGGCTCCAACTCCACCCAAAACGTTGCGACTCAACGGTTCTAGTACCAATCAAATTCTTGCGGCTCCATAACTCTTTCTCCGTCTCTGCAGACCTGATTAGAGCATCTGACTTTTGACATTTCTCGTATCTCTAGTTGGACCAATGAAAATATATACCTCAAAAGCTCAGTAACTCTAATGAGGTTAAAACATAAAACTCAAACTTTCTTCAGTTCTTAATATTTTTTTTTCTTGTGATATTTCTTTGGAAGGATCACATTGTCCCTCTCATTAAAAAAGGTTCATAGTGGTTAAGTAGGTGTTCTAAATGACTCCTTCAGAACTTTTCTCCACACAAACCGCACATTTGCTATGCTGTTTTGGCGTTTTTTTTTTTATTTGCCCTGGTATCGGAACATGCATATGGTACATCCTGTGGCGTTTTTCTTTCCATACAAATAAAAACTGTTCCCCTTGAAAAATGTGGAGTCTAAGGTTTTTCACCTTATTAACTCTTCTGCTCTTACCAACTCTATTCAACTTCTTTCTGGTCGCCGAACTGTTGCAACTCTTCTTATACTATCGCCATTACAATGAACACTGCTCTTCTAATCTCCTTAGTCGTATACATCTTCCTTTGAGGAGACCTCAAGCCACTCGTCTTTCCACATAGTCTCATCTTTTCTCTGTCCCGCTTTCTTACCCCTGCTCATTCTTGCATGTACTCTACTTCTACTTCCTTCCCCTATTTTCCTTACTTCCTTTGACTTTTAAACTTTCAAACGTCGTGTATCGGGTTATGTTGGATCTAAAGCTGAATAAGGGACTGGCTTTTTCCTAACTGGTGGAAACTATATAAGCCTGTAGCCATTTACCACCAGAGGTATATGAATAACATACTATTAATGCACTTGAGATGCTAGTTTTCGAATTTTTTAATTTTATAATCAAGCTAAGCTTTTGTTATATTATTTTTTTTTATTAAATTAATTTATTTAAAATTATTGTTCCCATTTTTTATTTAAGGAATATTTCTGTATTTGTATTATTATTATTATTATTGCGTTTTTTATTCAGAATGGTTTTGTATTAGTAACACTGACTGACAATGAATTTTTTTTACTTATTGCTACAAAAGCCAGTCAAAGCAGGTAAACAAAGTAGCATTTTTTTGTGATTAAATTCAAATCTCTTTAGAATTTCATCATGTAAGGGTTTTGAGTTATGCCCACTTAAAATTCACAATATGACTTTTATCTACAATGCATTCATAATAGAGTACTTTTTCACTTAAAAGGTAGAAGCACCTTAGTTTCTGCTATATTTTACTCTGTCCAACATTAGCTAATAAGCATATTTTGGCCACATTTGCCCTGGTGCTGCTAATTCATTTCGGAAATGTTTTGGTGGAACAGTTCACAATGTTCATCACTCACAGCTCCAAGAATTGTTGGAAAGAAATCTCGGTTCTAATCCTACTAATGTACTTTCAAAGACATGTTACGTCCCATGGTCTTGTAAGATTTCTAAAGATCATCCACTATTCTTTTTATACTTTTCAGATTTACGATTCCCTAAGAATTTCTAGCAAATATTGTTAAAAGGCTTTCATCCCATTCAGATTTTCCAGCCATGTTTAGCAGACCATTAAAGTTCTCATCATGGATTAGTTCTCTTATTTGAGAACCTGCAAAGATCTCCTCTTTGATGTTTTCGTTACAGATCATTGAAATTTTTTTTTTTTATAATTATGTAAATCCAAGTTCACTTAGACCCATCGCTTTAGAAAAATTCTTCTTAATTCCAAGCTTTATAAGGGGTTAATGTAAGTACACTTTCTGTACAAATAAGTAATATTACTGACAAGATTTTTCTTTCCTGGGAATGATGTTTAATTTGGCCACTGTTTCTGAGTGTAATGATTTATCAACATAAGCAAGCTAATATGACTCATCTTGTACAGAGTGCATTATCTATCACACTCTGACTCCACTATTTAGTATTCTTCAACATTTTAGATTTAGACTCATCATTTCAGAACAGTAATAAAAAAATGTAATTTGTAATGAAAAATGATCAACCTAAGCGCTTTATAAATGTATTATGTAACGTATTGTATCATCTTAAAGAGGGCGTAACTTTAAAACCATGGGTTATTAAAATATTCTGAGTCCATTTTTAAAATCAGTTGGCAAAAATACGTTGTTATCTTTGTTAAGTATTGTGATTAGTTAATGCTTCATTTCAGTTATCTCTATTTTCTAGAGGGATATTTTTTGTTTTGCTACTCTTGTTACTAATAATAATGGTGGTTACACAGGTTAGTAATCTAGTTACGTTTTGCCAGTTTGTTAATTTCTGTAGATGTAATTGACATTTCAGCAAATCCAGAAACTCAACCCGTTTGTTCAATGAATCCTAACCACATTACTCGATTTTCATAGCCAGAAATATAATTTTCTGGCTGGAAATTCGAAATGTTTCATTCTCTTCTATATTTATAGTGGCTTTCTTTACTTCGTCCAATGCCTATTCAATTTTTCTCATCATTCTAATATTACCGAATTTCTTTTTAAAATACCCATTCTTAATCCCAGAGATATTTTTAGGTTTTTTTTTGATGAGTTTCCGAAATAGAAATTAATGGTAGAATAATGACCGATAATCAAATTAAAAACGTAGAGCTCAAGAATGAAATATGTAAGAGAGATGAGAAAAGGGTGTTAGGAAATCTAAGGATTAAAATAATGGAGAAAAAGATTATACGTTTGATTTGTAGAAGTGCACCCATGGGGGAAAAGAAAAATACATAATTTCATAAAGTGAAAAAAAGAAAGAAAAAATTTGATGAATATAAATATGTATTTCAATTTTACGGGTAAAAGGCCAATTTTGGAAAAAGGGCTAATAAAATATCTAATTTTTTTTGTAAGTGCATCCTCTCGCATATTGATTAATACTCATACATTTTTAGCCTTCTTTTTGAGGCATTTTTAAATTTTATCATGCATATGAATTCCTAATGTTCTCTGGAACTGGCAAATTCTCATCATAAAGATAATTTAAGTAATAATGGAAATATAAATAAATTGTTAAATTGATTATTAAATTATTGTATGTTTTATCAGTAGATGTTAAGTTTCATTTTTTTTCAGATTGATGAATTATCTTTAAAAATACGGCTGCCTAATTTTATAATGCAGTAAGAACTAACTTACCCACACTAACCTAACTCTCATCTCTAAGTAAATTACCTTGCAAGTCAGATCGATAAAAGGAACATAAATACCTCAAAGAATAAGGCTGAAAAGGATACCCCAAAATCCTAAACGATCTACGATCGGCCTTCCGAAGTTATGATTCTAAGTTCACGTAAAGGCCAGTCCTTCTCCTTCTCAAAATGATCTCCGATTATTTCATCAACAGTCTTTAATAATAAAATATTTAAACCTTCGTTCTAATAATTGTGAATATAAAGGGAATGCAGATCATGTTCTGTTGAAAAGTGTTTCCTCTGGGTTTCGAATTGACGTATGTTGCGAGAAGATATTGAATGTGATTCCGATGATGGATTTCGAGATATGGGAAAAGTTAATAATTTGAATGTAAGAAGGAAAGATCATGAAATAAGTTCTGATTCTGATGACATGTACGATCCAAATGAAAACCAAGAATTTGACATGGAAGAAAAATCTCTCTCTGAATTCGAGTGGGAAAGTAATGAAGATGAGAAAGAACCGGAGTGTTGTAAACCGAAAGAACCGGAGTGTTGTGAACCGAAAGAACCGGAGTGTTGTGAACCAGAAAGTAACACAGTATTTGACGAACAAAAAATTAAAGCTAGCTTGGCTTCGGAAACTGCTTGTGATTTAGAAGTAACTGCATTGGAAAAGGATATTGTGATTTGTGATGACAATGAGAGAAGCCCTAAAGTAGATAGAAGGTTGACTGAGAAAGAAAACGATAAAGAAAGTGTTTCTTCATTATCTGAATGTGACAAATTTGTAACAAGCAAAAATGGTGAATCTGGAAATAAAGAACCCCCTACAATAGCTGAAACAAAAAATCATTATTTCGAAGATGTTAAAGTTAAGGACGATCTTGAATTTTTTCCCATTGATTTTAATATCGATACCAAATCAAATAGCGAATTAAAAATATCCAAGGAGAAAACTACTACTATATTAAAGCAAAACACCATTAAAACTGAATTCGTTAGTTCACTGAAAATTATGGAAAGAAATTTGAGGGAGAAGAATAATAAAAATAAGGAAACCATGTCCAGGAGTCCTGAGAAGAAGTTTAAAAAGAATGACACAAGAGAAATGGAGGATGTCAAATATCGTAACCCGAAAGAAAATATTAGTTATTATTTTAATGCTTCTCAGAAGGAACAAATCGTGAAGTAAATAAAATCATCCGATTTTGAAGATTAATAAAGATCATAAAAATCATATCTTAAATCATTTTGATGAAAAAATAAATAAATAAAAAGTGAAGTAACTTTATTATACTAAAAAAAGGCTAATATAGATCGGCATTCAGGAGAGAGAGTTCTCATCGTCAAATTTCTTCGCGTTTTTCTTATTTGGATCGTACATTAAGTCCATCAGAATCAGAACTTATTTCATGATCTTTCCTTCTTACATTCAAATTATTAACTTTTCCCATATCTCGAAATCCATCATCGGAATCACATTCAATAACTTCCCTTAACTCTTCATCCTTACCAGGAGAAACACTTTCAACAGAACATGATTCTGCATCCTCTTTATATTCACAATTATTAGACGAAGGTTTAAAATATTTTTTTAAAGACTGTTGATGATTCGGAGACCTTTTGAAAGAAAACCCTTTACGTGAACTTAGATCATCTTCGGAAGGCGATCGAGATCTTTTAGGATCCTTTGGGGTATCCTTTTCAGCCTTATTCTTTGAGGTATTTATTTCCTTTTCGATCTGACTTGCAAGTTTACTTAGAGAGAGAGTAGGAGTGTGGGTAAGAAGTTCTTCTTGCATTATATTAGCAGCCGTATTTTTACGTATATTCATCATCTGAAAAAAAATGAAACTTAACATACTGCTACTAATAACAATAATTAATAATAATTTACAATTATTATTATTATTATTACTTAAATTATCTTTATGATGAGAGTTTGCCAGTTCCAGAGAACATTAGAATTCATATCATGATAAAATTTAAAAATGCCCAAAAAGAAGCTAAAAATGTAAAAGGAATAGAATCAATATGCGAGAGGATGCACTTACAAAAAAAATTAGATATTTTATTAGCCCTTTTTCCAAAATTGGCCTTTTACGTAAAATTTACCATTTCATACTTCTATTTATATTCTCAAATTTTTCTTTTCTTTTTTTTCACTTAAGAAATTGTTTTTTCTTTCCCCATCATGCGCCACTTCTACCAAATCAAACGTATAATATTTTTCTCCATTATTTTAATCATAGATTTTCTAAACCTTTATATCTTACAATTTCATTCTTTGGACTCTAAGTTTTATGATTTATCGGTCATTTTACCATTTAATTTCTATCTTCGGAACTCATCAAAAAACCTAAAAATATTTGGGGTTAAAATGGTTATTTTAAAAGAAATAGAGTAGAGAATGATGAGAAAAAATTGAACATTAGAAGAAAGAAAGCCACCTATAAATAAGAGGAATGAAACATTGAAATTCAGGAAAATTAATATTCTGGCTATGAAAATCGAGGTAATGGAAAGGAATTCAATGAGTTGAGTTTCTGGAATTCTGAAGCAACATTCTACAGAAATTAAAATAAACTGGCAAAAAGTAACTAGATTACTAACCTTGTGTAACCACCATTATTATTAGTAACAAGAGTAGCAAGATAAAAAAATATCCATCTAGAATATGGAGATAACTAAAATGAAGCATTAACTAATCACACTACTTAACATAGATTGTGCCATAGGGCAATTCGTTGGCACACTAAACGTATTTTTTGCCAACTGGTTTTAAAAATGGACTCAGAATATTTTAATAACCCATGGTTTTAAAGTTACGCCCTCTTTAAGATGATACAATACGTTACATAATACATTTATAAAGCGCTTAGGTTGATCATTTTTCATTACAAATTACATTTTTTTATTACTGTTCTGAAGTGATGAGTCTAAATCTAAAATGTTGAAGAATAATAAATAGTGGAGTCAGAGTGTGATAGATAATGCACTCTGTACAAGATGAGTCATATTAGCTTGCTTATGTTGATAAATCATTACACTCAGAGACTGTGGCCAAAGTAAACATCTCCATTCCCAGGAAAGAAGAATTTTGTCAGTAATATCACTTATTTGTACAGAAAGTGTACTTACATTAACCCCTTATAAAGCTTGGAATTAAGAAGAATTTTTCTAAAGCGATGGGTCTAAGTGAACTTGGATTTACATAATTATAAAAAAAAAAAAAATTTTCAATGACCGTTCAGAGACAATAAAAGAGAGACTTTGCAAGTTCTCAAAATAAGAGAAACTAATTTCATGATGAGAACTTTAATGGTCTACTGAACATGGTTGGGAAAAGTTGTATGGGATGAAAGCCTTTTAACAATATTTTGCTAGAAACTTAGGGAATCCGTAAATCTGAAATAGAGTATAATAAAGTACGAATAGTGGAATTGAGGCTTAGATAATCTTCTAATATAAGACCATGGACGCTAACATGTCTCTGAAAGTATATGCATAGTAATAGAACTCGCCTTTCTTGGCAAACAGTTTGAGGGAGAGGTTGTGAGTGCATGAACATTGGTGTGAACTGTTCACCAAAATATAGTACATTTCCTTAATATGACATTTAGCTAGCACCAGGACAAAATGTGGCCAAAAATTATGCTATTAGCCAATGCTTGGACAGAGTAAAAAATTAATAGCAGAAACTTAGTGCTTCTACCTTTAAGTGAAAAAGTACTCTATTATGAATGCATTGTAGATAAAAGTCATATTGTGAATTTTAAGTGGGCATAACTCAAAACCCTTACATGATGAAATTTTAATAGTGAGATTTTGAATGTAATCACAAAAAAATGCCTTACTTTTGATATCACCTACTTTGATAAAGCTTTTGATAAGAACAATAAGTAAAAAAAATTCATTGTCAGTCAGTGTTACTAATACAAAACCATGCTTGAATAAAAAAAAGCAATACATATTAAAGGATTAATAATAATAATAATATTCAAAATACAAGACAATATTCCTTACTAAATAAATGCAAGTAAAATATATGTTAAATTAATAACTTATTTAATGAGAGAAAAAAATTAATTCATAAAGCAAGAAAATTATTTTGATTTTTCAATTAAATAAACTACGAAAGCTCGGAATTTTCTGCGACACAATAGTTAATGTTTATTCATATATACCATCTGTGTGGTTAAATGTGGCACAAGGAGCTTATATTAAGGTCTTAATCCACCAGTTAGGTGTGAAAAAAGCCAGTCCCTTATTAACAGCTTTAAGATCCAACATAAAACCCGATGACATCGAGCGTTTGACCAACCCGTTTAAAAGTCAAAGGAAGTAAGGAAAATAGGGGAAGGAAGTAGAAGTAGAGTACATGCAAGAATGAGCAGGGGTAAGAAAGCGGGACAGAGAAAAGATGAGACTATGTGGAAAGACGAGTGGCTTGAGGTCTCCTCAAAGGAAGATGTATACGACTAAGGAGATTAGAAGAGCAGTGTTCATGAATGGCGAATAGATTATAAGGAAGAGTTGCAACAGTTTGGCGACCAGAAAGAAGTTGAATAGAGTTGGTAAGAGCAGAAGAGTTAATAAGGTGAAAAACCTTAGACTCCACATTTTTCAAAGAGAACAGTTTTTATTTGTATGGAAACACCCAGATGTACAATGCATGCTCCATACAGTGGCAAAAAAAAACGGCAAAACAGCAAGCAAATGAGGTGGTGAGAAAAGTTCTAAAGGAGACTTAGAACACTTAACCACTATGAACCTTTTTTAATGAGAGGGACAATGTAATCCTTCTAAAGAAATATCACAAGAAAAAAAAAATATAAAAAAACATATAACTAGAAAAAAAATATTAGCATATTTGAGTTTTTTATAATTTTTAACCTCATTAGAGTTACTGAGGTTTTGATAAGGTATATATGTGTTCATTGATGCTCAACTAGAGATACGAGAAATCTCAAAAGTCAGATGCTCTAATCAGGTCTGCAGAGACGGAGAAAGAGTTATGGAGCCGCAAGAATTTGATTGGTACTAGAACCGTTGAGTCGCAACGTTTTGGGTGGAGTTGGAGCCGGAGCATTAAAAAAAAACTATTAAGGTGGGAATGTGGCAAAAGATAAATTATGATTTACTGTAAAATAAAGGGATCTGGAGTCGAAACAGGAACCAGACAATTTTAAAATGATGGCGCCTGAGAAGGGTATTTTAAATTGACAGTGCCAAAGTTTTTTTTACTGGTTCTGGATCCCTGGTTCCAAGGCCACCCTCTTAACATTAACGATTTGCTGCTGAGTGCGCCTTCTTTCAAAGTAAAAGTAATAAAGGGTGGAATCCTCACATGAATGGATAGGAGTGGATGTGACACATAGATCAATAACGAAAATATTAAAAAGAGTTGGGGATAGAAGAGAACCCTGAAGAACAACACTACTGATAGATTTAAAAATATGAATGGTAACCGTCTACAATATCTGCTATATAATAACCTGAAAGGTAATCGGAGAGGATAAATACAGAAAGAGGCAAGTTTAAAGAGGCAAATGCCAGACTCTATCGAATGTTTTTATATGTCCAGATTCACAAAAAAGATTCACCGAAATTAAGCTAATAAAGTAGAGCATATTAATAAAAAAATATTATTATTATTATTATTATTATTATTATTATTATTATTATTATTATTATTATTATTATTATTATTATTATTGCAATGTAAAAAAAATTATTATTATTATTATTAATTATTATTTTATTATATTATTATTATTATTATTATTATTATTATATTATTATTATTATTATTGCAATTTAGTAAAAAAGATAGACCAATATAATTGAAGGTGGAGGAACTTTACAATGATATTCTACAAAAAAATCTTAAAACAAAACTGAAACTTTTTCCTTTTCGTTTCTTAAAGATAAAAATTGCAAAAAATCTCTCTAATGAAAACCATGAGGCTATAACAACCCTCAAATAGAATCCAGACATATTTATCAAAAGACCAGATAAAGGTGGAGGAATAATAATTATGTATAAAACCAGTTATGATCTAAAACTCAAAAACATCTTGAATGAGAAAAACAAATTTACCTTGGCTTCGATAAAACAATTATAATAATAAAATCACTAAAAATAAAATAAAAATAATATTAAATTTAATTAAGCACATGAAATCGGGAACAAAAAATATCTCCAACAGAATTAAAAGAACTGATTATTACAATGAAGGATATATCTACGGACTAACCCACCCCGTCATCCTGTGACATCTATCTATGTGATACTGTCACTCACTCATGACTAGGGATGGGCCGGATATCCGGCAACTATCCGGTATCCGGCCAAGTTTTTGACTATCCGGTATCCAGCCGGATATCATTGTTAGTCCGGCCGGCATAACCGGATAATACTTCTCCTAAGTAGGTTCTTCCTCTTCGTTTTTTAGGAAATATTCCAAATAATTGGAAAAATATTATAAATATATAAATATATTATATTATATATAATATATATATATATATTATATATTATAATATTATATATATATATATATGTATATATATATATATATATATTATATATAATATATATATATATATAATAATTATATATACTATATATACTGTCACATATTTGCGTTAAAAAAAAAAAAAATATTTTATTTATAGCCTCTCACCCCATAATAAAATGATCCACATCAAATGTCTAATCAGAAACACTGCCTGTTATAAATTTTTTGCATTTTGATTAATTATTTAGAGTTAAGACCAATGTTCAACTTCTCCTTGTCCATCTAACTATATTAACATTATTATATTTGTATTTAAGAAAGATGCATTTGTCACTCAGCTTCTCAGGTCTCCCCCAAACGGCAGTGTATATAAGTGCTGCTCAAAGCCAGGGTTTATCACAGATGCTACTCGTTTCATTAGTTGCCTGGGTTAATATGGGTTTCTTACGTAAACATCTGGGTAGACACAAATGTTAAGATGCTCAAAGAATGACTACTTATGCTGAAATAGCGAATTGTTAGTTAGCTCTCATCATTTCGTCAAGAGTCGTGTAATTACGACTTATATATTAAGAATGCATACTTGAACACGTTCTGCATTATCATAATAATCTCTCAAAGCTTCTTTACTATGCTGAGTAACACGGTATATTTGGAAACCCTCTATTTCATATCATTACCAAACACGGGATACTTCATTTAGAAAGCTGGTGTCCAATCCAGAATAGCTTATTGAAAAGAATTTGCCCTGAAATCTAGTAAATATAGTAACGAAATCTTCCAGGTTTTATCTTTTATGAAAGAATAAGAAGCCTGATTTACTCAGGTCTTTTCAGATGGTTCCTCCTCATCTAATTCTTAACATCTTGAAGTAACTTGTATACCAACCATTGCGTCTGCTTTACTTCAGGATTAGGTTACTAAGCATCATTACAAAAAACTTAAGTGAGCCACTAGCCTCCTCAAGAGAACCCATAAATTAAACCAAATGAA